>CAWUFW010006102.1:600000-872500 GCA_963921515.1 Calotriton arnoldi
GGAGAGTCCATCTGCATTGGCATGGTTACTCCCAGGTCTATGTTCCCCTGTATAGTCCATCCCCTGTAGGGAAATGGACCACCTCAAAAGTTTAGGGTTTTCACCCTTCATCTGTTTTAGCCATAAGAGGGGCTTGTGGTCTGTCTGAACAATGAAGTGAGTGCCAAACAAGTATGGCCTCAGCTTCTTCAAGGCCCAAACCACAGCAAAGGCCTCCCTCTCAATGGCTGACCAACGTTTCTCTCTGGGGGTCAACCTTCTGCTAATAAAAGCTACTGGCTGATCCTGACCTTCATCATTCAATTGTGATAACACAGCCCCTACCCCCAACTCAGAATCATCTGTTTGGACAATGAATTGCTTGGAGTAATCAGGACTTTGCAGAATGGGAGCAGTGCACATGGCCTGCTTCAGGTCATCAAATGCCTATTGACAGCTAACTGTCCACTGAACTTTCTTTGGCCTTCTTTTAGAAGTTAAGTCATTCAAAGGGGTCACTATGGATCCATACCCTTTGACAAATCTTCTAGAGTACCCAGTCAGGCCCAAGAAAGCTCTGACCTGAGTCTGAGTGGTTGGAGCAACCCAGTCCATGATGGTCTGGATTTTGCTCTGCAATGGTTGAACCTGGCCTCCACCCACAAGGTGGCCCAGGTACACAACCTGACTCTGCCCTATCTGGCACTTGGTGGCCTTGATAGTTAGGCCTGCTTTCTGCAGGGCCTCCAAAACATTTCGCAGGTGGACCAGGTGATCCTCCCAGGTGGAGCTAAAGACAGCAATATCATCTAGATATGCTGCACTATAGGCTTCCAGGCCTGTAAGGACTTTGTTAACCAACCTTTGAAAAGTGTCAGGTGCATTTTTCAAACCAAAGGGCATCGCCACAAATTGGTAGTGCCCACTAGGGGTAGAAAATGCTGTTTTGGCTTTTGCATCCTCAGCTAATCTGATTTGCCAGTAGCCAGCTGTCAGATCAAATGTGCTGAGAAACTTGGCTGAGGCCAAAGTGTCTATGAGCTCATCTGCCCTTGGTATGGGATGGGCATCAGTCCTAGTGACTGCATTGAGACCTCTGTAGTCTACACAAAACCTCATCTCTCTCTTACCACCCTGGGTGTGAGGTTTAGGCACTAAGACTACTGGACTAGCCCAAGGGCTATCTGAGGGTTCAATCACACCCAAATCCAACATCTTCTGGACTTCAGTCCTGATGCAGTCCCTGACATGGTCAGGTTGCCTGTAAATCTTATTTTTAACAGGCAGACTGTCCCCAGTGTCCACTTCATGAGTGCACCAGGTAGTCTGACTTGGAGTCAGAGAGAACATATGTCTGAACTGATTGAGAACCTTTCTGCAATCAGTTTGCTGCTGGCCAGTGAGGCTGCCTGCCAAGGCTACACCATCTACTGATCCATCATCAGGGTTCTGAGAGAGCAGGTCAGGGAGTGGATCACTCTCTTCCTCCTGTCCCTCATCAGTAGCCATGAGCAAGCCCATGTCTGCCCTGTCAAAATATGGTTTCAGTCTGCTGACATGGAGCACCCTGTGGGGGCTCCTGGGAGTTCCAAGGTCCTTGGAGGGCTGCTGGGGCCACAGGCTCCAACAACCATACTTTCTTTCCTGGCTGATAAACAGTCAGCACAGCCTTTTGGTCATGCCAGGCCTTTTGTAATTCCTGGCTAGCCTCAAGGTTTTTAGTTGCCTTCTTCATGTACTCAGCCATCTGGGAGCGGAGACCAAGTACATAGTCCACAATATCCTGTTTAGGGGGTTTGAGAGGTAACTCCCATCCCTCCTTCACTAGTCACAATGGACCCCTAACTGGATGTCCAAACAGAAGCTCAAATGGGCTGTAACCAACCCCCTTCTGTGGAACCTCTCTGTAGGCAAAGAGAAGGCAGGGCAAAAGTATGTCCCATCTGCGCCTAAGCTTTTCTGGGAGACCTTTAATCATGCAAAACCAAAGGGCATGATGGACGGAGTGTTGAACATTGCAAGCACTCACCCCCAGTCAACTGATCTGGGTTTAATCCATAATCATTCTTTAGCTCACTCCGCCACCCCAGTTCAGACAGACCTTTAATCATGCCCTTCAAGGTTTTGTTGAACCTTTCAACTAAACCATTGCATTGTGGGTGATAAGGGGTGGTAAATTTATAATTTACTCCACACTCCTTCCACATAGCAGTCAAGTAACTAGACATGAAGTTTGTCCTCTGTCTGATACTACCTCCTTAGGAAAACCCACCCTGGAAAAGATTCCCAGGAGGGCCCTTGCCACCACAGGGGCTGTGGTGGTCCTGAGGGGAATTGCTTCTGGGTACCTAGTGGCATGGTCCACCACCACCAGGATAAATCTGTGCTCAGATGCTGTTTGGGGGTCTAGGGGACCAACAATGTCAATCCCTACCCTCTCAAAGGGAACCCCCACCACAGGTAGTGGTATCAGGGGGGCCTTTGTAGTGCTACCTGCCTTACCACTGGCTTGACAGGTAACACAGGAGCGACAAAACTCCTTGGTGTCTTCAGACATATGAGGCCAATGAAAGTGAGGGACAATTCTGTCCCAAGTGTTGTTTTGGCCTAGGTGACCTGCCAATGGGATATCATGTGCTAGGGTCAATAGGAAGCTCCTAAACTTCAGAGGTATAACCAACCTCCTGGTGGCTCCAGGCTTGGGGTCTCTACACTCTGAGTACAGGAGTCCATCATCCCAATAGATCCTATGGGTACCACTAGCACTCCCAGCAGCCTCAGCAGCAGCTTGCTGTCTGAGGGGTTCAAGAGAGGGGCAGCTCAGTTGCTCCTGGCTCAGATCTGCCCTGGAAGGGCCCCCTGTCCCCAAGAACTCAACCTGATCAGGCTCAAGCTCCTCTGGGACAGTTCCTTCTTCAGGACTGAGATCATCTCCCTCAAGAGACTGATCTTCTTTCTGAGGCAGGGGGGAAGACACTGCCTTAACCCTACTGCTCCTCCTCTTGGGAGGCACCTGGTCCATTATTCCAGAATCCAGGGCCTGTTCAGTTTTAGACATTTTTGCCTGTGACCTGGTCATAGCAAACACATCTGCAGGGATGCCCAACATTTCTGCATGGGTCCTGAGTTCAACTTCAGCCCAAGCTGAACTTTCCAAATCATTTCCAAGCAAGCATTCAACAGGGAGGTCTGCACTTACCACAACCTTCTTAGGGCCAGTTACCCCTCCCCAGGAGAAATTAACAACTGCCAGGGAATGGTCTGTCCTGACATTGCTAGCATTGGTCACTTGGTACATTTCACCAAGTATGATCTGCTCAGGGGCTACAAGATCTTTTGTCACCATTGTGACACTTGCTCCTGTGTCCCTGTATGCCAAAGCCTCTCTTCCATTAATTAAGGGCTGCTGTCCGTATTTGCCCAGATTACTGGGACTCACATAGGAGGACATATCTATGTCTCCATCACAGATCAGTACAGCCTGAGTTGGAACTCTGACTAGGCCAGAGTCCATCTCAGATCCCAGGGTCAACCCTACTACACCCTTATTTGGAACACCACCACTTGGAGCTGAACTAGGGGGAACAGTTGCCTTAGGGGCAATGGTGGCTGGAGTTGAGTCTTTGGTCTTTGTACAATCACTAGTCCAATGGGTTTTCTGCTTACAGATTTTACACCATGGTTTCTTTTGGCCTTTTCCTTTGTTAGATTGGGTCTCCCCACCAGATGCAGATTTTTGGGGCCCTTGAGAAGACTTCTGGTCTTTACCCTTGTCCCCACCCTTATCAGAGTTCTTAGAATCTTGCTTCTTAGAGTCACCACCTTGGTTCTGAACCGTCTGCCTCACCCTGGTTCTGACCCACTTGTCTGCCTTCTGACCCAATTCTTGGGGAGAGGTCAGATCAGAGTCCACCAGGTACTGATGCAACAGTTGATTTTGACAGTTGTTAAGGATCTGCTCTCTCATGATCAAATTATACAATCTTTTGAAATCACACACCTTACTGCCAAGTAACCAGCCTTCCAGAGCCTTAGTAGCACAATCAACAAAGTCAACCCAGTCCTGAGTCTGTGCCTTTTGGGTATCTCTGAACTTTAACCTGTATTGTTCAGTGGTTAGGCCAAACCCTTCAATCAGAGCACCCTTCAGGACTTTGTAATTGTCAGCATCCTCTTCTCTTACAGTGAGGAGCTTGTCTCTACCTTTGTCTGCAAAGGAGAGCCACAAGATTGCTGCCCACTGCTCCTGAGGGACCCTCTGTACCTTACAGGCCCTTTCCAGTGCAGTTATCCATTTGTGGATGTCATCCCCACTCTGGTAGGGAGGGACAATCTTGTTCAGGTTCCTATGGTCATGAGTATGATCTCTACCTCTAGGGACACTGTTGCTGCCACCATGGGGCTCTAGCCCCAACTTTTGTGAAGCTTTCTGAAGCTCCAGGGGTGCCCTGTCTAAGGCCAATTGTTCTCTCTTGATTCTGAGCTTAGCTCTCTCAAACTCAAGCAGTTGGCACTTCTTCTCATAAGAGGATGCCCTTTTATGAGAAGCAGAGGACCCTATAGAAGTACCAGAATGATTAGACTCCTGAGAAGGAGATCTTGATCTTCTTGGTAGACTATTAACCCTTCCTGGGGGAGTGAAGAGGGGGCCACTGAGGCCTTCCTCTCCTTCAGGAATAATTGGATTTTCCAGGTGGGAATCATGTTGATCCCCCTGGCCAGCATCAGAGTCTGGGTCATAGTAGTTTTCACTACCTGGCCTTTCCTCTTCTACTGCCCCACCCAACTTGCCTGCCTCATGTTATGTTATGTTAATAACTTTTATAAAGCGCAGCGATTACCCATGGGTGTCCTGGCGCTAGCAAATGCATCCTGAGGCAAAAAACAAGAAGGGAGGAGTTATTCAGAAAAGAGCCAGGTCTTTAGGCCCTTCCTAAAATTTAAGAGATCCGTAGCATCTCTGAGGTAAAAAGGCAGGGCGTTCCAGGCCTTCGCTGCACTAGTGTCTTTCTGAGGTCATCTAACAGCAAAGCCTCTATGAGGCGTTGAGTGCATGCATGTCTCCCTGTTTTCAGTCTCCTAGAGGTACACATATTTCTCAATTCCTGGAATGTGAAATTGTCATACCTAGTGGGCAAGGAGTCACTTACTTCTGGCCTTGCAGACATTCTAGTGTGGTGTGGTGTATGCACCTACCTACTCTAGTGGGAACTGAAACTCTCTTGAGTTGTAGAAAGGGTGTGCTAAGCCCTTGACACACAACTCTAAGTTCAGTAGAACTTACTGTATTCTAAACTTGATTTATATGTACCTATGTACCTATAGTGGTTTTCAGTTAGTCACTTCAAAGAGATTATCTGGTAAAGCAATAGCAAGCTTGAATCCAACCGCTGCACACCAATGGGAGAAGTTGGCCTGGTATATGCTGTCCACTAGTTATAGCTTGTTTCCGGTCCAGGGAAGACATGGCTTGGCAGTTCGGGCTGGACTGTTCCCATGAGGCACAGGGTCAGACTGATTTGCATATGGCCATGTCTGAACTGGGGTGGCGGAGTGAGCTAAAGAATGATGATGGATTAAACCCAGATCAGTTGACTGGGGGTGAGTGCTTGCAATGTTCAACACTCCGTCCATCATCCCCTTTGGTTTTGCTACACTAGTTATAGTGGGCACCTTGCACCAGTCCAAACGACCTTTATTGATGATAGGTTTAAAGACAACCTTTATTGAAAGCTATCCTAGTGGTAGCTATGGAGAGCAGCCTTCAGGCTAAGTCTTGAAGGAGTGTAAAGCAGCTTGGTTTACCAGATTATAACCTCTTGAATAACTAAATGAAAGGAGAACCACACAAGATATATATCAAATATATGTATTTATTTCTAAACACTAACTACTAATCTCTTTATGAGATTAGAGTTCAAGATACACAATATCACATTATTAAAATGACAATAAATAGCACAATACACAGTGGGCTCCAGGGGGAGACCAAACCATATACTAAGAAAGTGGTATAAGAACCACGACTTGACTGGACACAGTGCCTAGAGCACGTAGAATCGCTGGGACCCCAAGGAACCACCCAAGGTAGTGACACAGGAGACCCACGGGGGGCCGTGTGCAGTGTGAGAACACAGCCGCGAGCGCCGTAGGATTCAATGCGGAAAGTCGCGGTTGGAATTTTAAAGTTAAAGGACACTTAGGAGAGGACTTTGAGCAAACCCCTTTAGACTTAAGGGTTTCTAGGGCCAACACCCACGGGAGCACCGGAGTACTCGAGCTACCTCACCCAGGGATGCCGGGTGCTTAGGTGTCAAAAGGTGTCGGGAATCGTCGTCGTTTTCAATGGCGATCTGCTGCAAAGTGCTGCTGCCGTGAAGGAGAAAAGTGTCCGGTGTGATCCAAGCCTGGATTGAAGATGTGAAGAACCTGAAAGCAGATGGGACAGAGTCTGGGTCACTAGCCAGGGACCAGGAGCGGAGCAATCGAATGCCCACCGATGTCGGGTGCTTCAGGTGCGAAGAGGTGAAGCTTGACTCTGCAGCCACGGGGTCCCGGAGATGTCGACGACAACCAGGAGCCGGATTTGAACTGTCCCACAAAGGATGTCGAGTGCTGGGGTGTCGGTGATTGGATTGACCACAACAAGCCTTGGCAACAGCAACCCATGCAGGAAGAGAAAAGATACTTCTGTACGGACCAGCAAGGTCCTGGGGACTCCTCAAGTGACGGAGAGTCAGGGCACATCTGGAGCAACCAGGGAAGCCCAATAAAAGTTAGAGTTGCCTTCTTGGGGACCCACAGGTCAACGGACCAGGGATCGCGAAGGGACCTCAAGAGGAGTCACAAAATGGCGGCCCACGGAACACTCGTTGAGTGTAGGACTGCAATCTTCGGTGCAATTACTGATTGGGGTCAGGGCTACAAGTAACCTAAAGCTCAGCCTCAGGGGTTGCCGGAAAGCTGATGCTTCTGCAAATGGTCGCGGTGTCCAGGGGTTCGGGTTGCACGGTCTCCACGAGGGATGCGGGCCTCAGACTTGCTGTGGGCACAGATCAACCTCAGAGACCTTGGAAAACCAACCTCCTGTGTGGCAATATTCTTCGGAGTCTGTCGGAGCTCGGAGATGCCAACCGGTCAGTTGCATTAAAGGTGCCTGCCTTGCAGGGGAGTAACTCCTTTACTCCAATGGAGATTCTTCAGTCATCCAGCGTAGTGTAGATCGTCAAAGTACTTGGTTTCTGGTATCAGAGTTTAGTCCAGGTGTAATCTAAAGTCCTGTAGTCAGGGTTTCCTACTTTATACCCAAGGAAGGGGTGGGACAAACTCTGGGGACCCACCTATGGGAGGGTCAGGAAAGAGGGGTGGCTACACCCATTTCCTTTGTCCAGTTTCGTGCCAGAGCAGGGGCTGTGTGCCCCTGCAACCGGTTTGAGCTGGACTATGCACAGGGACACCAAATGTGCCCCCAGTGCAGACTTCAAAGCACTCTGAGAGTGCACCCACCCAGCCCCAATACACTAAAGCCTGTCTGGGAGGTGGTCACACCTCCCTGTGACAAGAAACCTATTGCCAAGGCCTCCCCAGCCGGAGTTTCGTCCAGCAGCAGGAGGGCAGACTCGTGTCTGTGGCTGCAGCATCCATTTTGTGATGCCAGGGCTCTGTTAGTTGGTACCGGGTATACCGGTGCTGTCATGTTTCTCCCTCTAGAAGGGTGGGATCATACTCCCACACCAGTTACTGGTGCAGGGGTATAATTCCAAGGTGTTTGACACCAAACATGACAGTTTTCCATGTAGCCATTCCAAAGTTAGCATTTACCGTTTGGTTATAATGCACTTAAGAGTATATGGTCTGGCTGCATCACAAACAACCCCGGAATAAAGATTCCGAAAGCTGCAGAGGGGCTCTGCTCATGCATGGGCACCCTCTCACCTGAAACCTAGCACCCTGCCTTCAGGATTGTTAAGGCCTGCCATAGGGGTGAATGATAGGTTTACATGTGCAGTGATATGGAGAGATATAGGGAACCTATAGCTCAGTAAGGGGTGGATACACCACCTTACACAGGCTGCTGTAGCAGACCTGTTGTGTCATTTTAAAAGGCTTCCCAGGGGTGGCACAATACATGCTGCAGCCCTTGTAGGCCTCTGGGGTACCTATGCCCTGGGTACATAGTATACCATACACTAGGGACTCACAAAGGTACCTCAGTATCCAATCTGGAGTGTACCTAAAGTACATACAATCAATTTAGAGTAGAAAGCAGATAGACTGGGGTCCTGATTAGCAGGGCCACAGTCTGGCTAAGTCGAAAAACAGTGAAACATCAGCAAAAAGTGGGGGTAACTATAAGAAGCAGATCCTACTCTCCTACAGCAGCTGTGAGGCTACGTAACACACATTGTCCCCGCACATTTGCCAGAAGCAATACATGGCAAACATGAATCCCAAAGTCACACAAATCACACACCACAAAACTTGTAAGTCTGCCAACACGGCATGCAGAACCACCAGTTTACACTGATCTCACTTACCTCTCACAGGTGATCAGGGATATGCACTCTGCCCGTGGATGATGACACCCCTCCGAGCCCCAAACACCCCGGCCCAGGGGCAGTACAAGCTGGCCCACAAACGCACCAGGGGCATTGTTGAGCGCACATTTGGCGTGTCTAAGTCACGTATCAGGTGCCTGGATGTCACAGATGGTAGACTCCTGTACAGCCCAGGAATAGTGTGCAAGTTGATCATTGCATGTTGTGTATTGCACAACATATGTGTACGCAGCAATGCCCCATGGATCCAAGTGCCAGATGCACCGGACGATGATGAGGGAGATGAGGCAGGTGGGCCACACCCCACTGCAGCTGCAGCAGGAATGGCCCGAAGGAACACAATCATTGACAATTTCTTCGCATGAGCACGTCACATTGTGACAGTCCTTAGCAATCATGGTACAGTACAAAATGACCACATGACCAGCATTTGCAGATAAATTCATTGCAACACACATTCCCTGTGTGCATGTCAGTCCTCTGCATTTGCACATCACTCGGACAAGTGTAAGTGCAACATTGGGTGCTAACAATCTCACAAATGGCAAATAGATGGTGGGTATGTCGCCTCTGTACAGAGAGACTGTTCAGGGTGTCACGTATTCGGAATGCCATTTCAGGGTGTCAGATGTAGTACGTATTCCCACTCATCAGCGTATCACATGTGTAAACATACATGACATGTAGGCTGTCATTGGTGTTCCAAATCAGACAACAGGGTGTCATTCGGGGTCAGGTATGAATTTGCGGGTGTCATTTGGGGTCAAATATGAAATAGCGGGTGTCACTTGGGGTCAAATATGAAATAGCGGGTGTCACTTGGGGTCAAATATGAAATAGCGGGTGTCATTTGGGTTCAAATATGAAATTGCGGGTGTCATTTGGGGTCAAATATGAAATAGTGGGTGTCACTTGGGGTCAAATATGAAATAGCGGGTGTCACTTGGGGTCAAATATGAAATAGCGGGTGTCACTTGGGTTCAAATATGAAATTGCGGGTGTCATTTGGGGTCAAATATGAAATTGCGGGTGTCATTTGGGGTCAGATATGACCCACCCTGATGCAGAGATGCACCCTGTGACTCAAGTCCCACAACATGTGCAACATGGACGTAAGGGGGATGGGGGCACAGTGAACACCTCAGCAACATGGGAGATGCACACCAGCTAAATGGGCAGCAGGGATACCGTGCCTGAAGGCGAAGCAGTGACATCCCCCCCCACCCCAACCACATCACTCTTCCAGAATGCTAGCAGATGACAAACTAACAATAGGGAGGAGAGCTCCTTTGTCTGTACTGGAGGCGGTAGCACATCTGAAACCTCCGACATTGGAGTTGCATGCGCCCGGCTCCCCCTGAGAGATACCATAGCAGCTGATGACAACTCCCACACTACGCACAGCACTAACCAGGGACCAACGCATACACACCCCACACACAGAGGTCCTTGCTCGCAGTTCTCTTGCATGGAATGACCTTCACACTTACGCACAGACCATCCCAGGAGTCCAACCGCTGCACACTCAAACAAATCATTGCTCCGAGCTGTGGCATCCACATAACTTGGACTTAGGCATTTTTACACACAGCCCTATTTCCTACATTGACGTGTGGCTAAGTTGGGAAATTGCGAGATTGTTGTTTAGGAGCACTGGGGCCACAGGTGGTTCACACATTCCCAGTCATCTCACTGCCTTTCTGGGTCACGGTCAGACATACGCATTGATATCAGTTCCCAGGGAGTACCTTTTTCTGGTATCACTGCCCCTACATTCATCCATGATTTCATACTTGCTTGCTAATAGACATGACACATCTGTGTGAATTAGAATTTTTGGTCACATTCGGTGGAGTGTTGAAGCTGGACCTGTACATGGCCATGCATACCCCACTTTACATTGTTGCCCCGTGGAGGGCCAGACTTGTGCATGTGCATGGGTTTGCACATGCATGGGTTTGTTGTGAGATTGGTGATGTGTGGGGAGGGCCCCCTCTGGGCACATTGTCGACGGGGGCCTACTTGCTGTTTCTATGTGTGCTGCAGTATGCCGGGGAGATCAGAGACATGATCCAGTGTCATTGTGGGTGTGCACTGTGCTATACTTAATTGTGCATGTGTGCAGTTGTGCCCATCTCCCCCCGTCCCCCCAGTCCCTGGTCGTTACTCACCCTTTTGCTGTTGGGTCAGGTCATGTTGTGCAGTGTCCGGTCCCACAACTCCTGCCACTGTCTCCCCACTGATGACTGTGGACACCATTTCCTCCATCTCATCCAGCTCCTGCTGTGGCTCTGGACTCCCACCTCCAGTCTGCATTGCTGCTTTCCCGTTGTTGGCGAGTTTCTGCTTGGTTTTGCGCTTCACATCATTCCTGCGTTTCTTGCAGTCGTCCACTTCCCTTCTCTTCACTCTGACTGCATTCACCTTGGCCAAGATGGACTGCCATATTGCATTTTTGGTTGCCTATGACACAGTGGAGGTGATGAACAGTTGTTAGTGGTGTTCTGTCACCTCTGTAATCAGGATCTTGTTTTCCTGCGGACTGAATCGCGGGTTCCTCTTCTCCTTGCCCTTCTCCTTCCCCGAGGTCCCTGGCTGGTCCTCCGGGGAGTTTGTGGGGTTCTGGTTGGGCTCTGTAGTTGCTCCAGCGTCCTCCATGGTGCTTCTCAGTTGTTTGGGTTTGGGTTTTGTTTCTCTTTTTTTTTTTTGCAGCTTTTATGGTGATTTTTCCCGCCTGACGTGGGAATTGCAGGCCTGGCGCTGCTTATCGCTGATGTTTTTATCGCTGTTGGGCCCATCGCCACTTTTTTCACGTTCGGGTTTCCTTTTTTATCGGCGTCCCGGTTATTTTATCGCGGACATTTGACGCGTTATCGGGGCACTTTCGCCTGTTGCCGGCGTGTTGAGAATACGCCGTTAACGCGGCGTTAGTTTCCCGCGATGGACGACGTTATGTGAAATTGCGTTAGCCTAGGTTGGCGATAATTATCGCCGGTTCTTGTGAATATCCCCCTCAGTTATTTTACCAAACTTTGAGGGCAGCTGAAAGCACATAGACCTATCTGGTGTTGCAGTTTTGCACATACTTTAACTGATTCAGTTAGAATCTTTGTTTTATTACTTCCTCTTAAGATTTTAGCTACATTTTGGTGTCTGTTCTTATCATGTAACGAATTTACGCAATTGAACATGAATAAAAACCTTTGCGTTCGCCACCAACTGACCAATTATACCGCTTTTTGGATGTACCAAAAGAGATAATTTTAGTCTTAGATACATTAAGTTTTAAGTCGTTATCAGTGATATATCTATGGAGGCTGGCGATGGAACGCGCAATACCAAATGGGGGTGTGGCCCATGAGAACCGTGTCATCTGCATACTGCAAAGCAGGGACATGCTTCGAATCCAACTCGGGGAAGAAGGCCCTTATTTTGTTCAGTCTGGGATTAGGGCTGCTGTATACAGATTTTTAAAAAATCGGTGCCAATATGCAGCCCTGTTTTAAGCCATGGTTAGTAGGAATCGTTTTAGAGATTCTGGCTGGGGTCATCCCCTAGTTTCACCCTGACCCATGAATCCTTGGGCAGCAGATGTATAGCATTTATTATCCTCCACGAAATCCTCCAACTGTGAGAGTAGAATGCGTGCAAAGATTTTTCTTCTCTTCGAGGAGGGCAATGGGTTCTATAATTTTTCGGGTCATGCAAACTGCAGTTCTTGTGCAGAGGGTGTAAAATTGACCCCTTCCAGCAATCGCGTGTTGTTTCCAAAATTGAGTTATACAGGTGGCAGAGAGGAACTGCCGAGGTCCCCTTGTTTGATTTAAATATGGAAATGGGAATCCTGTTGGGGCCAGGAGTGGTTTACGTCCAAGGCCTTTACAACGGTTTTTACTGGAATTAACATCCTGCTCAGAGCATAAATCAGGATATTCCAATTGTACGAGCTGTTCATCAAGATACAATTTGGAAACAAACATTATCCTATTATCAGCGCCAATATTGTTGGTCTGAATTCTGGAACATTGTGATGATCGAAACAGCCCCCAGAATTCTTTAGAGTCATCCTGGGATACCCATTTTTTGATATTATGTCATCTCTTCAATTTGAAGGTATGTTTTTTCTTCCAGCACTTCGCATGATATCGAGAGTTAAGGCTTTTAGTTCTTGCAGATGGCATTATTTCCGATGTTGGCAGTTCTCCTCAGGCGTGTTAATTGCTTTTTCATGGTGCCCAGTCCTGCTGTATACTAGTTGTTCAATTTCCCACGAGATCCTCCTTGCTCGTTCTGTTAGAAGGATGTCCATTCTGTGATTCCTTGCCACACTAGAGGGCCTATTAACTGGGGACCAGGCTGCAGATTAGGTTGTTACGGGGTGCACTAATCCAGCTATCGAAAAGCCTAATTGAATGTGAGTTCCATTTTATTTTGTTCAGTCTTGGCGCATCTTTCTTCTCTGAGACGGTTTAAAATCTCTCGTTTTGGCTGATCCCCCAGTTTACTTTGATAGTCTGTGGGACGCGATCAATTTATTTTCTATTTATTATTTCGAAAGAGCCAATTAGTTGGAGTAGAGAAGGTGAGACCAGTTTCTAGTCGGCTGCCCTCTGAGGCCACAAAATGCGATGGTTTTGCGAGATGTCAAGAAGGATGCAACCATTCAAATTCACTACTGGTACCGTTATTAGCCTCTGCCTGAAAATACAGTTGAACATATCATTCGACTTCAAATTAGAATCCTTCATTGGATTAGGGACTAATAACGCATGGTCCAGAGCACTGTTCAGATCGCCCTACATCTGTTAGCAGTGGTAGTTGTATTTCCAGCTATTTAAATAGGGCACTTTGTACTGAGTGTTTCCGAAGTGTGTCGGGAGGGATATAGATACTATACACTAGTAGAGATTTGAGGTTTGAAGAACAAAATTGAGTTCTTCTTATTAGTATGTATTTAGATCAAACTGCTAGTGTTGTGGCAGTATTTTCCAGAGAAGTACTGATTAAAGGTGTCATGCCCCTGATGGTCTACCCTTATCCAAGAGCTTGACTGTCTGATTAGACCATGTTGTGTAGTTTTGTATAGTGAATCTCCCCCTCGCCCATGTTTCCTGGAGGCACACAATGTCGAACTCTTGGATAAAATGTAATACCTCCAAGTCCTGCTAAAGTTTCCCATCCCCTGCAATGTTCCATGTCAAGATGGATAGAGCCTGGGCTGCCCAGTTTGTTCCCTAGTGGCAGCTATGCTAAACCGTGTGCAGGGACAAGAGAACTTGTAATCCAAGACCAATCCATGTGCATCTATGTATCCTTGGCATGCAACATTTTATTACATATGCGCCAGCCAATAGATGGTACAAGACAATTCTATTGTTGAATTTTCACAGAACAATGTCCTCCCAAGGGTGTTTTTGAGGATTGATTTAGGCCTCGACTTTTCCCTCAAAGCCTTCAATTTGGATTATTAGACAAATTACGTAGTGGAGGTGGATAATACTGGGGGGCTCAGCTTTTACTCTTATTCCACATTCTAAAAACATAAGTCTGTAGTTGAAGATCAAATTGGTAGTTTTAACAGAGGAACAAGTAACTTTTGTGGATTCAAATGGTCTCTCCCCTGAAAGCGTCTAGGTGGGGATAAATTCTACTGAATGGAAATTGGTTGTTTTTATTGAGTAAAGCCTGGCACCACTGAAAATAAGTGGAATAGTGTACCTCTGTTGAGTACATCATATGGACCTTCAATAGTGTACTCAGGACAAAAAAGGAATACTGAGTTGTTTTGTCTGCTCGGTCCTGCTTTCCACCTTAGGCTGTAGGGCAATCTGAGCAAACGAGCCTCGGGGCTAGGCATCCTTTTTCACTTGGCCATGATCTTTTCTATCTTGTGGAGTAGCAATCAGAGTGGTGGTACACTCGCAGGCCTCCTGAGATGTTGAATTAAGACACATCTTTGGGGGTCAGGCTTTGATTTACAATTTATTTCTTCATCTCATGGGATTTGACAATGCCGGTGCGCTTCTCCCGTTTTCATTTGCTGATCTCACTGCAGGTGTCAGTTGCCCTTGCTGGCCCTAATTGGTACTCCTCAGTTATATCGCACTGTTCCTCCTTGGTTACTGTCCATTTTAAAACAGATGCCTCAGTGATACTGGTTCTAGCGCTTGCAATCGCTTTCACCTCCACATTTTTGGGAGGTGTGCTAGGGCCAATATTAGAGGTAACGTCTGGTGAAGGTTCCTGAGGCCCCAGGGCCTCTGGGCTTAGGAGCTTTGTTGATGATAATTCAGTCAGAACCCCATTATATCGTTTGCCTTAGTCAATTTTTGATTGTAGTTGAAGAGAAAAAGTTTGGAATATTAGTTTGCCTAGATATCAGTAACATTTTTAACTTATTCTTAGTTTTCTGAGAAAAGCTGTTTGGAATCTCTGCAGCTATCTTAGATTCATCAATAAGAGCTGGATTGGCCAAATTAAAATGTGGCCTTTTATTTTCCATGCTGTTCATGCCCAAAGTAGGAGGTCCAGTGAAGGTTCCTGTCTGGGCATTGGATTCACCAAGCTTGGGACTTTGGGGTTGCTCGTGCCCCTCGGGCTGATACAAAGCCTTGACTATATTAGTGGCCTCACTCGCGCCCTGCTGAAACTAATAGGAGACCAGGTTCAACACCAGTGGTCCTGCTGTGTGATCCCTTTTTGAGGAGGATTTAGAAGGTAGCCTTGCCAGTATATAGCATTGAGTATTTTGCCAGTTAGAGATCATTGTATGTAAGACACTGTGAAAGTGTCCCAAGCTTGTCTATGATTTTATTACAGAAGCAATGATTAATTCCTTGCGAGGGTACAATGCCTGAATGGGCTCCAGATTGAGCTAATTACTTGTCAATCCCTTGCAATTGCTCAGCAATTTTTAGTAGAATATATATTTGGGTACTGACTTTTGTTGATCCGTAGTTCAGTTCATCAACTGTAGTGAACAGCAGCGCTGCCCTAGAAATTAAGGTAGTTGACAGCAAGTCATTTGGGGGTACCAGTGAGCTTACGCTGTTCTTCCAAATTTGAGATCGTAATGAAGACCTTGATACAATGTGAAGGCCATTTTTCTCCCTTGGTGGCTCCTGAGCATAAATGGGACTCGAGTTCACCTGGTTACCTGTGGTTAACCCCTTAACTGCTGGGATTTTTCCCCTCAGTGCCGAGCCCTTTTTTGGCTATTTGGGGTAGTTCGCGCTTAGGCCGGCATAATTGTTTTCCACATAAGGTATTCACTCTAAATTTGTGTCCTTCTTTTAAAACATCCTAGGTGTTCTAAAATTAGCCACGGTTTGTGGATTCACCTAGAAAATATGCAAAATATAGCTGCATTTTGAATTTTGGGGAAAAATAGGAAAAAAGTGCTCTGGATAAGTGTCTGTTTTGTTTCCTAAAAAGGGCAATAACAAACTGTTTGCTATGATAAAGTCACCAGCTTCCAGGAACATTCAGACCTGAATTAAAAAAACACATTTTTCATCACAGTTTTGGCATTTTTCAAAGAGGTAGCCCATTTTTCCTATTTTTTGTGCTCTTAATCTACTTCGGTTTTATGGTAAAAACCAGTATAAAACCCGTAGGTGATCCAGAAAAGCTAAAGATTTCGGAAAGGTAGACAAAATTTAGAATTCAGCAAGGGGTCATATGTGTACATCCATCAAGATTTTCCTAAAGAAATTAACTGTTGAAATAAAAAAAAACTGAAAATGAGTAGGAAAAAAACGGCCGTTTGTGACATCGTTTTCCCCTGTAACTTTTTTTCACAATGGCTAATTTACAAAAGCTAGACCCTTCTGTTTGCGGGGATATATAGGGCTTGTCGGTTTTCCAAGAGCTCAAGGTACCCAGAGCCAACAGTTGAGCTGCATCGTACAATGGTTTTTCATTGTGTAGTGAGTGTAGACCAATTCATAATGTGAAATATGTAGAGTGAAAAATTGGAATCAAGAAAACCTATGTATTTCTGAAATGGGCACAAGATATGGAGTTTAGGAGCAGTGGTTATTTGTACATTTCTGAATTTGTGGGTACCCATACTAGCATATGATTTAGAGGGAATTTTTCAAAATGTCTTTTTTCTTACACACTGGCTTACATTTGGAAGGCACAAATGCAGCAAGATCCAATTGGTAATAACAAATGTTCTGCTATTCTATGCTCCCACATGTGTGCCTATGAAACTGTATTTATATTGAATGAAACAGGATTTATATAGCACACAGCTACTCCTAGGAGTGTCCGGGTGCTCAGCTCACAGGTAGAGTCACATTATTTTGACAAGACCTCTATTCTTGTGCGAACAGCCATGTTTTCAGTATTTTTCTGAACATGGAAATTGATTCCACAGCACGGAGCTCAATAGGGAGCTTATTCCATGCTGATGATCCCAGATAGGAAAAGGGCCACCCCCCTGCTCTGGCAGGGCGAATCTTGGGATTCCTGGCCCGTAGGCTGTTCGGGGATCTCAGGTTCCTGGTGGGGCGGTAGAATCTAATTCTGGCCCTCAGTTAGCCTGCCCCTGTGTGGTGAAGCACTTTGTGGACTAAGACCAGCGCTTTAAACAAGATCCTCTTCCTCAATGGGAGTCAATGGAGGGCACGGAGATGGGGGCGACACATACCTTCTGTGAGAAGTTGGCCTGGCATATGCTGTCCACTAATTATAGTGGGCACCTTGCACCAGTCCAAACAACCCCTTATTGGAGATAGGTTAAAGACAACCTTATTGAAAGCTATCCTAGTGGTAGCTATGGAGAGCAGCCTTCAGACTAAGTCTTGAAGGAATGTAAAGCAGCTTGTTTTACCAGTCTATAATCTCTTGATTGATCAAATGAAAGAGCACCACACCAGGTATATATTCAAAATATATGTATTTATTGCTAAACACACCCCTCTAGTCTCTTTATGAGGCTAGAGTTCGAAGTACACAAGTTATAAGTTATTTAAACACAGTAATAGCACAAATACACGTTTGGGCCCTAGGGGCGTACCAAACCATATACCAATAAAGTGGTATAAGAACCACGACTGAACTAGACACTAGGCCTAGAGCCTCTAGAAGTGCTTGGACCACAAGGAACCACCCAAGGTAGTGACACAGGGGACCCACGGGGGACGCGTGCAGTGTAAATACACAACCGCGATACGCCGTTAACTTCTATGGAGAAAGTCGCGATCAGGAAATTAAAGAAAAGGGACACTTAAAGGAGGACTTGGAGCAAACCCTTTGAGAACTAGGTCGTTCTAGAGTCTCTACCCACGGGAGCACCGGAGTACTCGTGTTACCTCACCCAGTGAAGCTGGGTGCATAAGTGCCTTTCGGGGTCGGGTTTCGTCGTCGATTTGAATGGTGATCTGCTGCAAAGTGCTGCTGGCGACCAAGTGGAAAGTGTCCGGGTGGATCCAAGAGTGGATCGGAGATCTGAAGAACCTGAAAGCAGAGGGGACAGAGTCTGGGTCACTAGCCAGTGACCAGGAAGGCGATGGACAGATGCCCACCGATGTCGAGTGCTTCAGGTGCGTTGACGGTCGTCTTGACTCTTCAGCCACGAGGTCCGGGAGGCGTTGTCGGTGACCAGAAGCAGGATTCGGGCTGGTACATGATGTCTGTCGAGTACTGAGGTGTCGGCGACCGGATTGGACCCAACAAGCCTTGGCAACGGCAAGTCTCAGTGAAGATGAAGATCGTCGATGGTGCAGACCAGCAAGGTCTGAGGAACTCACCCAGCGAAGGTAAGTGAGGGCAGGCCTGGAGCAACCAGGATGCCGAAGAAGAAAAAGATTGGCCTTCGTGAAGGGCTACTAGCCAACGGGCTAGTGACAGCAAAGGAGCCTCGAGACGTCGCACGTGGCTCTGGCTCACAGGACACTCGTTGAATGGAGGCCAGTGATCTTCGGTGCAGTTGGTGCTGGAGGCTAGGGCTACCGGGAGCCCAAAGCATGACTTCGTGGGAGACCCAGAAGAGGATGCACTAGCAAATGCGTGCGGTGTCCAGGGGTCACGGTTCCACGTTACCCACGACAGCTACGGGCCTCAGCTTTGCTGGGGACTCAGGGCAGCCTCGGGGAAGTCTGGAAATCCACCTCTGATGATGCAAAGACTTCGGCGTCCGACGGGAGCTTAGGCGATGCAGACCGGACAATTGCTTCTTTGGTGCCTGCCAAGCAGGGGAGTCACTCCTTAACCCCAAGGGAGATTCTTCTGTCCTCTAGTCTTGAGTAGAGCGTCGAAGGTCCAGGATTCTGTTTCAGAGTTTCGTCCAGGGATAATCTAAAGTCCTAAGGACTGGGTTCCTATACTTATACTAAGTTTAGGGGTTGGACTACTCTGTGGCCCCACCTATGGGTGGGTCAGGGCAGAGGGGTGGCTACACCCCTTTCCCTTTGTCCAGTTCGCGCCAAAGCAGGGGCTGCAAGCCCCTGATCCGGTTTGAACTGGGGTATGCACAGGGACACCAAGTGTGCCCCCAGTGCAGGACTTCAACGCACCCGAAAGTGCTCCCGCCCAGCCCCAATACACATTATCCTGTCTGGGGAGGTGGTCACACCTCCCTGGGACAGGAAACCTATTGTCCAGGCCTCCCCTGCCGGAGTTTCGTCCAGCAGCAGGAGGCCAGACTCGTGTCTGTGGCAGCAGCATCCATTTTGTGATGCCAGGGCTTTGGAAAGAAGTTACCGGGCTAGCCAGAGTTAACATGTCTTTCCCTCTAGAAGGGTGGAATGCTACCCCCGCCGCCAGAATTGGCGGGGGGGTAGTATTCCAAGATGTTTGACACCAAACACGACATGTTTAGGTGCAGCCATTCCAAAGTTAGCATTTAACGCGAGGTTATAATGCGCTTAAGAGTATATGGTCAGGCTGCACTACAAACAGCATCAGAGAAGGGTCTCCGAATGCTGCAGAGGGGCCCTGCTCATGCAGGGGCACCCTCTCACATAGGAACCATGCACTCTGCCTTTAGGATTGATAAGGCCTGCCTTAGGAGTGACTTATAGGTTTATATGTGTGTATGTATTTAGTGATATAGGTAGCCTATATCACAGTAAGGGGTGCATGCACCACCTTACCCAGGCTGCAGTAGCAGACCTGTGGTGTCAGTTTGGATGGCCTTCCAGGGGTGGAATAATACATGCTGCAGCCCCTGGTAGGCCTCTGAGGTACCTATGCCCTTGGTACATAGTATACCATATACTAGGGACTTATAAGGGCACTCCAGATTCCAATCAGTGATGTGCCTAAGGCACATGGAAACCATTTTAGAGAGGAAGGAGCTAGGCTGGGGTTCTGATTAGCAGGGCCCCAGCCAGACTAATGTCGAAAAACAGTGAAGCATCAGCAAAAAGTGGGGGTACCCATGTGAAGCAGATCCTACTCTCCTACACAACCCCCCCAAACGTAGGGACATTAAACTAACCTTGCCCAGTTAAGTCTTCATGTTCTAAGTGGAAGTACCTAGAGAGTCCATCTGCATTGGCATGGTTACTCCCAGGTCTATGTTCCACTGTAAAGTCCATCCCCTGTAGGGAAATGGACCACCTAAGCAGTTTGGGGTTTTCACCCTTCATTTGTTTTAGCCATAAGTGGGGCTTATGGTCTGTCTGAACCAGGAAGTGTGTACCAAACAAGTATGGCCTCAACTTCTTCAGAGCCCAGACCACAGCAAAGGCCTCCCTCTCTATGGCTGGCCAACGTTTCTCTCTAGGGGTCAGCCTTCTGCTAATGAAAGCTACTGGCTGATCCTGACCTTCTTCATTCAATTGTGACAGTACAGCCCCTACCCCCAATTCAGATGCATCAGTTTGAACATTGAACTTCTTGGAGTAATCAGGACTCTGTAGAATGGGAGCAGGGCACATGGCCTGCTTCAGGTCATCAAATGCCTTTTGACAGCTAGCTGTCCACTGAACCTTTTTGGGCATTTTCTTAGAAGTTAAGTCATTCAGGGGTGTCACTATTGATCCATACCCCTTGACAAATCTCCTATAGTACCCAGTCAGGCCTAAGAAGGCTCTCACCTGAGTCTGGGTAGTGGGAGCAGTCCAGTCCATGATAGTCTGGATCTTGCTCTGCAAAGGTTGAACCTGGCCTCCACCCACAAGGTGGCCCAGGTACACAACCTGACTCTGCCCTATCTGGCACTTAGTGGCCTTGATAGTCAGGCCTGCCTTTTGCAGGGCCTGTAAAACATTCCTGAGGTGGACCAGGTGATCCTCCCAGGTGGAGCTAAAGACAGCAATATCATCTAGATATGCTGCACTATAGGCTTCCAGACCTGTGAGAACTGTATTCACCAACCTCTGGAAAGTGGCAGGTGCATTCTTCAGACCAAAGGGCATCACCACAAATTGATAATGCCCACTAGGGGTTGAGAATGCTGTTTTGGGCTTTGCAGAATCAGCTAGTCTGATCTGCCAGTAGCCAGCTGTCAAGTCAAATGTGCTGAGATATTTGGCTGAGGCCAAAGTATCTATGAGCTCATCTGCCCTTGGTATTGGATGGGCATCAGTCCTAGTGACTGCATTGAGACCCCTGTAGTCCACACAAAACCTCATCTCTCTTTTTCCACCACTGGTGTGAGGTTTTGGCACAAGGACCACTGGACTAGCCCAAGGGCTATCTGAGGGTTCAATAACTCCCAACTCCAACATTTTCTGGACTTCAGTCCTGATACAGTCCCTGACATGGTCAGGTTGCCTATAAATCTTATTTTTAATAGGCAGACTGTCCCCAGTGTCCACTTCATGAGTGCACCAGGTGGTCTGACTGGGTGTCAGTGAAAACATATGTCTAAACTGATTGAGCACCTGTCTACAATCAGTTTGTTGCTGGGTAGTGAGGCTGCCTGCCAAGGCTACACCATCTACTGACCCATCGTCAGGGTTCTGTGAGAGCAGGTCAGGGAGTGGGTCACTCTCTTCCTCCTGCCCTTCATCAGTAGCCATGAGCAAGCCCATGTCTGCCCTGTCCACATATGGTTTTAACCTGTTGACATGGAGAACCCTGTGGGGACTCCTGGGTGTTCCTAGGTCTACTAAGTAGGTAACCTCACCCTTCTGCTCAACAATAGTGTGGGGTCCACTCCATTTGTCTTGGAGAGCTGCTGGGGCCACTGGCTCCAACACCCACACCTTCTGTCCTGGCTGGTAAACAGTCAGAACAGCCTTTTGGTCATGCCAGGCCTTTTGAAGTTCCTGGCTAGCCTCAAGGTTTTTGGTTGCCTTTTTCATATACTCAGCCATCCGGGAGCGGAGACCAAGTACATAGTCCACTATGTCTTGCTTTGGGGGCTTGAGAGGTAACTCCCATCCTTCCTTCACCAAGCACAGTGGACCCCTCACAGGGTGGCCAAACAGAAGTTCAAAAGGGCTGTAACCAACCCCTTCTGAGGCACCTCCCTATATGCAAATAAAAGGCAGGGCAAGAGTATGTCCCATCTTCGCCTAAGCTTTTCTGGGAGCCCTTTAATCATGCCCTTCAAGGTTTTGTTGAATCTCTCAACTAAACCATTGCATTGTGGGTGATAGGGTGTGGTGAACTTATAAGTCACTCCACACTCCTTCCACATTGCTTTTAAGTACCCAGACATGAAGTTAGTACCCCTGTCTGATACTACCTCCTTAGGAAAGCCCACTCTTGAGAAAATTCCCAGGAGGGCCCTTGCCACCACAGGTGCTGTAGTGGTCCTGAGGGGAATAGCTTCTGGGTACCTGGTGGCATGATCCACTACCACCAGGATAAACCTGTGCCCAGATGCTGTTTGGGGATCCATGGGACTAACAATGTCAATCCCTACCCTTTCAAAGGGCACCCCCACCACAGGTAGTCGTATCAGGGGGGCCTTTGTAGTGCCACCTGCCTTGCCACTGGCCTGGCAGGTTACACAGGAGCGACAAAACTCCTTGGTGTCTTCAGACATGTTGGGCCAGTGAAAGTGAGGGACAATTCTGTCCCAAGTCTTGTTCTGGCCCAGGTGACCTGCCAAGGGAATATCATGGGCTAGGGTCAATAGGAAGCCCCTGAACTTCAGAGGTATAACCAACCTCCTGGTAACACCAGACTTGGGGTCTCTACTCTCTGAGTACAAGAGTCCATCATCCCAATACACAGTATGGGGACCACTAGCTTTCCCAGCAGCCTCAGCAGCAGCTTGCTGTCTGAGGGGTTCAAGGGAGGGGCAGCTCTGCTGCTCCTGGCTCAGATCTGCCCTAGAAGGTCCCCCTGTCCCCAAGAACTCAACCTGGTCAGGTTCAAGTTCCTCTGGGACAGTTCCTTCTTCAGGACTGAGATCATCCCCTCAAGGGACTGATCTTCCTCCTGAGCCAAGGGGAAGGCACTGCCTTAACCCTACTACTCCTCCTCTTGGAAGGCACTTGGTCCATTCTTCCAGAATCCAAGGCCTGTTCAGTGCTAGACATTTTGGCTTGTGACCTGGTCACAGCAAACACATCTGCAGGGATCCCCAGCATTTCTGCATGGGTCCTGAGCTCCACTTCTGCCCAAGCAGAAGTCTCTAAGTCATTGCCAAGCAAGCATTCGACTGGTAGGTTTGCACTCACCACAACCTTCTTAAGGCCAGTTACCCCTCCCCAGGAGAAGTTAACAACTGCCAGAGTATGGTCTGTTCTGACATTGCTAGCATTGGTCACTTGGTACATCTCACCAAGTATAACTTGCCCAGGATTCACAAGGTCTTGTGTCACCATGGTGACACTTGCCCCTGTGTCCCTAAATGCCAAAGCCTCTCGTCCATTGATTAAAGGCTGTTGTCTGTACTTGCCCAGATTACTGCGACTCATAGAGGAGGGCACATCCATGCCTCCATCACAGACTAACACAGCCTGAGTCAGTTCTCTGACTAGGTCAGAGCCCAACTCAGTACCCAGGGTGAACCCTACTAAACCCTTTGCTGGAGCACTCCCACCAACTGTAACTGTACTAGGGGGAACAGGTGCCTTAGGGGCATTGGTGGGTGCTGGACTTGAGTCTTTGGACTTGGTGCAATCACTGGTCCAGTGGGTCTTTTGCTTACAGACCTTGCACCATGGTTTTCTTTGGCCTTTCCCTTTTGTAGACTGTGAATCCCCACCTGAAGAAGATTTTTGGGGGCCTGATGAAGACTTTTGATCTTTACCCTTCTCCCCACCCTTTTCAGAGTTCTTAGCATCTTGCTTCTTGGTGTCCCCACCTTGGTTCTGTACCTTCTGCTTCACCCTGGTTCTGACCCATTTGTCTGCCTTCTTTCCCAATTCTTGGGGAGAGGTCAGATCAGAGTCTACCAGGTATTGATGCAACAGCTGATTTTGACAGTTATTAAGAATCTGCTCCCTCATTATCAGATTGTACAATCCTGAGAAGTCACACACCTTACTGCCCATCAACCAGCCTTCCAGAGCCTTGGCAGAACAATCCACATAGTCTACCCAGTCTTGAGTCTGTGCTTTTTGGGTATCTCTGAACTTCAACCTGTACTGTTCAGTGGTTAGGCCAAACCCATCAATAAGAGCACTCTTCAAGACCATCCTCCTCTCTAACAGTGAGGAGCTTATCTCTACCTTTGTCTGCAAAGGAGAGCCACAAGATTGCTGCCCACTGCTCCTGAGGGACCTTCTGTACTTTACAGGCCCTCTCTAGAGCAGTTATCCACTTGTGGATGTCATCCCCATTCTGATAGGGAGGGACAATCTTGCTCAGGTTCCTATGGTCATAGGACCTTTTCCTATCTCTAGGGACATGGCTGCCACCATGGGACTCTAGTCCCAACTTTCTTTTCTCTCTAAAGAGATCTAGGGACTCCCTGTCTAAGGCTACTTGCTTCCTTCTGAATTCAAGCTGAGCTTCCTCATATTGAATCAGCCTCTTTCTTCTCTCATGAGAGGATTCCCTCCTATGAGATGAGACAGAGCTCCCTATTGAGGTGCCAGAGTGGTTAGACTCCTGAGAAGGAGATCTAGACTTTCTGGGCACACTCATAATCCTTCCTGGGGGACAAAGAGGGCATCATCCTGATCATCCTCTTCATCTTCCACAGGAGGGATTGGGTTATCCAGGTCAGGGTCATTGTCACCCTCCTGGCCAGTTTCAGAGGGGGCTGGGGGTATTGGTACCCCTGGTCCCTTCCTCTTCTTCTGCCCCACCCTCAGCTCCTACCCCTTCAGTCCCCAAGGGCTTACTAAGGTCATAAGCCACCAACAACTCTTTAAGGTGTTGGGTGGTGGGACTTTGGCCTGTCCTTAATTTCCTCAAGTTACATAATGCTCTCAATTCCATGAATGGGAGGGTATCATACTTGGAGGGAAGAAGCCCAGTGGCTTCTGGTAAGGATTCTCTAGATCCTACCTTTAAAGACATTACTAGTGTGGTGTGGTGTATGCACTACCTACTCTAGTGTGGCCTACTAAACTCTCTTGAGTTGTAGAAAGGGTGTGCTATCCCTTAACACACAACTCTAAGTTCAGTAGAACTTACTGTATTCTAAGCTTAAATTATATGTACCTTAGGTACCTTTAGTGGTTTTCAGTTGATCAATTCAATTGAGATTATCTGGTAAAACAATAGCAAGCTGGAATCCCACACGCTGCACACCAATGTGAGAAGTTGGCCTGGCATATGCTGTCCACTAATTATAGTGGGCACCTTGCACCAGTCCAAACAACCCCTTATTGGAGATAGGTTAAAGACAACCTTATTGAAAGCTATCCTAGTGGTAGCTATGGAGAGCAGCCTTCAGGCTAAGTCTTGAAGGAATGTAAAGCAGCTTGTTTTACCAGTCTATAATCTCTTGAGTGATCAAATGAAAGAGCACCACACCAGGTATATATTCAAAATATATGTATTTATTGCTAAACACACCCCTCTAGTCTCTTTATGAGGCTAGAGTTCGAAGTACACAAGTTATAAGTTATTTAAACACAGTACTAGCACAAATACACGTTTGGGCCCTAGGGGCGTACCAAACCATATACCAATAAAGTGGTATAAGAACCACGACTGAACTAGACACTAGGCCTAGAGCCTCTAGAAGTGCTTGGACCACAAGGAACCACCCAAGGTAGTGACACAGGGGACCCACGGGGGACGCGTGCAGTGTAAATACACAACCGCGATACGCCGTTAACTTCTATGGAGAAAGTCGCGATCAGGAAATTAAAGAAAAGGGACACTTAAAGGAGGACTTGGAGCAAACCCTTTGAGAACTAGGTCGTTCTAGAGTCTCTACCCACGGGAGCACCGGAGTACTCGTGTTACCTCACCCAGGAAGCCGGGTGCATAGGTGCCTTTCGGGGTCGGGTTTCGTCGTCGATTTGAATGGCGATCTGCTGCAAAGTGCTGCTGGCGACCAAGTGGAAAGTGTCCGGGTGGATCCAAGAGTGGATCGGAGATCTGAAGAACCTGAAAGCAGAGGGGACAGAGTCTGGGTCACTAGCCAGTGACCAGGAAGGCGATGGACAGATGCCCACCGATGTCGAGTGCTTCAGGTGCGTTGACGGTTGTCTTGACTCTTTAGCCACGAGGTCCGGGAGGCGTTGTCGGCGACCAGGAGCAGGATTCGGGCTGGTACACAATGTCTGTCGAGTGCTGAGGTGTCGGCGACCGGATTGGACCCAACAAGCCTTGGCAACGGCAAGTCTCGGTGAAGATGACGATCGTCGATGGTGCAGACCAGCAAGGTCTGAGGAACTCACCCAGCAAGGGTAAGTGAGGGCAGGCCTGGAGCAACCAGAATACCCAAGAAGAAAAAGATTGGCCTTCGTGAAGGGCTACTAGCCAACGGGCTAGCGACCGCAAAGGAGCCTCAAGACGTCGCACGTGGATCTGGCTCACAGGACACTCGTGGAGTGGAGGTCAGTGATCTTCGGTCCAGTTGGTGCTGGACGCTAGGGCTACTCGGAGCCCAAAGCATGACTTCGTGGGAGACCCAGAAGAGGATGCACTAGCAAATGCGTGCGGTGTCCAGGGGTCACGGTTCCACGTTACCCACGACAGCTACGGGCCTCAGCTTTGCTGGGGACTCAGGGCAGCCTCGGGGAAGTCTGGAAATCTACCTCTGGTGATGCAAAGACTTCGGCGTCCGACGGGAGCTTAGGCGATGCAGACCGGACAATTGCTTCTTTGGTGCCTGCCAAGCAGGGGAGTCACTCCTTGACCCCAAGGGAGATTCTTCTGTCCTCTAGTCTTGAGTAGAGCGTCAAAGGTCCAGGATTCTGTTTCAGAGTTTCGTCCAGGGATAATCTAAAGTCCTAAGGACTGGGTTCCTATACTTATACTAAGTTTAGGGGTTGGACTACTCTGTGGCCCCACCTATGGGTGGGTCAGGGCAGAGGGGTGGCTACACCCTTTCCCTTTGTCCAGTTCGCGCCAAAGCAGGGGCTGCAAGCCCCTGATCCGGTTTGAACTGGGGTATGCACAGGGACACCAAGTGTGCCCCCAGTGCAGGACTTCAAAGCACCCGAAAGTGCTCCCGCCCAGCCCCAATACACATTATCCTGTCTGGGGAGGTGGTCACACCTCCCTGGGACAGGAAACCTATTGTCCAGGCCTCCCCTGCCGGAGTTTCGTCCAGCAGCAGGAGGCCAGACTCGTGTCTGTGGCAGCAGCATCCATTTTGTGATGCCAGGGCTTTGGAAAGAAGTTACCGGGCTAGCCAGAGTTAACATGTCTTTCCCTCTAGAAGGGTGGAATGCTACCCCCGCCGCCAGGATTGGCGGGGGTAGTATTCCAAGATGTTTGACACCAAACACGACATGTTTAGGTGCAGCCATTCCAAAGTTAGCATTTAACGCGAGGTTATAATGCGCTTAAGAGTATATGGTCAGGCTGCACTACAAACAGCATCAGAGAAGGGTCTCCGAACGCTGCAGAGGGGCCCTGCTCATGCAGGGGCACCCTCTCACATAGGAACCATGCACTCTGCCTTTAGGATTGATAAGGCCTGCCTTAGGAGTGACTTATAGGTTTATATGTGTGTATGTATTTAGTGATATAGGTAGCCTATATCACAGTAAGGGGTGCATGCACCACCTTACCCAGGCTGCAGTAGCAGACCTGTGGTGTCAGTTTGGATGGCCTTCCAGGGGTGGCATAATACATGCTGCAGCCCCTGGTAGGCCTCTGAGGTACCTATGCCCTTGGTACATAGTATACCACATACTAGGGACTTATAAGGGCACTCCAGATTCCAATCAGTGATGTGCCTAAGGCACATGGAAACCATTTTAGAGAGGAAGCAGCTAGGCTGGGGTTCTGATTAGCAGGGCCCCAGCCAGACTAATGTCGAAAAACAGTGAAGCATCAGCAAAAAGTGGGGGTACCCATGTGAAGCAGATCCTACTCTCCTACACCTTCATGGAGGAAGATTGAGAAGAATGCATGCTGCCGTGTTCCGGACCACCTGGAGTTTATTGATCATGTAGTTGGGTAGTCCCAGATAGAGAGCATTCACATAGTTCTACCTCGATGTGACGAGTACCTGGATGATGGATTTTCAAGGGAAATATGAGAGCAAGTGCAGAAACTTCTTTAGAATGAGAAGCAGACCAAAGCAGGAGCTTACCACAAAATTGATTTGTGGTTGAAAAGACAGACTACTGTCAAATTTGACACCAAGATTCTTGACTACCCTCCCCTTAGGGAGTAGTGGGGGTCGGGCCATCGGGCCAAAAAGATCTGCCATGTTGCCAGGGAATTTTGACCAAAGACCTGAATTTCAGTTTTGTCTGCATTGAACTTTAATTGATTGATGGTCATCCAATGGAAAATAGCTGCTCTACAAGCTTTGATAGATTCGACTGCAATCTCTGCTCCCTTCTCACAGGAGAAAAGCAGCTGTGTGTTGTCAGCATAAGAGATCACTTTTTCCCCAAAGCTACCGCCTACTGAGCTTGTGGCGTAAGATACATGTTGAACAGTGAGGGGCTCAGGGCGGAGCCCTGAGGCACCCCCACTGTAAGTTCCAGGGTCTTAAGAGAAAGGAGGGACCCATACCTCCTGTCTTCTGCTACTCAAAGAGGATGCAAGCAGGTTCAACGCCTGGCCTACCACTCCAATCGACTGGAGATGCACCAGAAGCCTGGAGTGAGGGACGATGTCAAAGGCTGCTGACAGATCTAACATGATCAGCACTGCCTTCCTCCCAGCATCCAGAGCGCCTCTGATGTATTCGGAGACCTCCATCAATGTGGTCTCTTTACAAAAATTTGGTCTAAAGCCAGACTTGCTAGAGTGTAACAAGTTATTGTCTTCCAGATACTGGGACAGTTGCTGGTTAACACATTTTTCCAGTACTTTAGACAGAGCTGGCAACAGAGATATCAGCCTAATAAAAAGGCCCATGAATAAAATAGCAGATCTGGTAGTGCCATGCCCCCTTTCTCCACCCTCCTCCTCAATTTCTTCCAGGCTATTCTGGGTCCCTTGCTTGACCAAATAAAGCTACCTATTTGACCTTGCAGCTTTTTAAGCGCTTCCTTATCAAACGGGAGGGGAATGGTATCAAGCAAGAAAGTTAATTTTGGGAGGATCATCATTTTTACAAGGTTTACTCGGCCTAGTAAGGTAAGCTGGAGGTGAGCCCAGATTTTTAACAGCCCACTGATCTCTTTCTTTACCTTCTCCAGATTGACTTTGGTCAATATGGAGATGTCTTGTGGAATCATGACTCCCAGATACCTCATTGCCTCCCTAATGGGTGCTTCCCCTGCTTCCAGATTCCAGGTCATGACCTCCGTCTTATTCCCATTTATTTCATAACCCGAGATTTTTCCAAAGTCTGTTTTTAGTGTTGTAATGCGACTTAGGGTGTTTTGTAGGTTATTCGAAAAAATTAGAATATTGTCAGCATAGAGGCCCAATTTCTTGCACCAGCCCTCATACTGAAAAGGTACAATCTCCAAATCCTCCCTTATTTTCCTGGCAAGGGGCTCAATGTATAAATTGAATAAGAGTGGCGATAAGGGACACCCCTGTCTCGTACCCCTACTAATAAGAACCGGGTCTGTCAAGGAGCCATTAAATAGCACTCTAGCTCTTGGGGTCCTGTAGATAGCCTCCAATGTTCTACAAAAATTTTGGCCAAGATTTACAGATTCTGCCACAGTGTGCAAAAAGGCCCAATTCACCCGGTCAAAGGCTTTAGTGGCATCTAAAGCTATTACCGCAAGTGGGAGCTCATAAGCGGATGCCAGGTCAATCGAACCTATCAACGAGAAAGTCAGCTCTCTCAGAGACCTACCCCGAATAAACCCTTTTTGATCCGTATGGATCAACTCCGCCATTGGTCCATTTAACCTGTCGGCCAATATCTTTGCAAAGATCTTATAATCACAATTCAGCAAAGATATTGTCCGATACGAATCACAATTTTTTGGGCTTTTATCTGGCTTCAGAATTAGGGAGATGTTAGCCTCATCCCATGAGGCTGGCAAATTAACCCCCCTCAAAAAGAACTCGTTAAAGAATTCTACAAGGATAGGTTTTAATACACCAGCCAAAACTTTGTATACCTCAAGAGGTAGACCGTCGGGGCCAGGGGCTTTTCCTTACTTACCTTGTCTTAATGCAGTTTCTACTTCCCCTTCTCCAATCTCCCGATTCAGTTGCCTACTCTTCTCTGCTGAAAGGGTACTACTTAAGCCCTGTCCCAACCAAACTTCAACCTCATCTTGAGTAAATTTTAAATCCTCATGGTATACCCCGCTGTAATAGCTGTGGAAAGCACGCTCAATCTCCCTGTTATCACTAATAAGATCGCCAATCTTTTCACATTTAACCTGGTCTATCCTGCTTCTCACCTGCTCCTTTTTGACCTTCCAGGCCAGCAGCTTGCTGCAGCCTTCACTATATTCGAAATGAGCCAATCTACTGGCATCCCATTTCTTTCTTACCCTTTCTTGTATGATTACTGCCAGCTTAGCTTTAACTTCCTGTACTTTTTTAAACAGGCATTCCCGGGCTTCTTCGTCTATCGTGGGATCAGTCAGATCTTTCTCGAGGGCCAGAACCTGTTCCTCAACAGTTGACACTTCTTTATAGTAACTGCGTCTTTTTTCAGCTGCCAGCGCCCCTAATCTCCCCCTCAAAAAGGCTTTATAGGCATCCCAAATTATTCCATGTGCTGCTGACCCCTGATTAAGATGGAAAAACTCTTCTGTCTCTCTAGATAGTGCTGCCATAACTTCTTCTTCTTGCAGAATTGTACGGTCTAGGGTCCATCTGGAATGAATGATCCTCTCTTGTGACTTCAAATGTAGGACCACCGCTGAGTGATCCGACAGATGAACTCCCACATGCTCAACCTTCTGGACACAGTCTACCAGGTCACTATCTATAAGGAAGTAATCAATCCTCGATTGATGCCTATATTTTTGATTATAAAAGGTAAAGCCTTTTATTTTCCCTGCCTTCTGTCTCCAGATGACACAAAGCCCCAACTGAGCCACAATTTGCTTGATAAATGTGGACATTTTTAGGTTGACGCATGCTCTGCTACGTGAAGTTCTATCTAAGGAGTAATCTAAAACAGCATTGAAGTCCCCTGCCATAATAATAGGATCGGGAACTTCTATTAATTCTGCTAGCAAATCTCCTAAAGGAGAGACATCATCTCTGTTCAGGCCGTAATATCCCACTAGAGAAAGGGCCTGCCCCGAGATCTTAGCTTTAACAATTAACCACCTTCCAGCTTTATCAGAGATCGGTGCCACAAAAACCACCTGTGCCCCTCTTTTTACTAAAATCGCCACTCCCTTTGTTACCCCCGTATGGATGTACATACTGCCTGAGAGATCCAGTTTTGGGCCCCAAAAAGACCCAAGGCCTCCTCCTCCGACAGGTCGGTTTCCTGCAAAATGATGATCTGGGCTGAACAGTCCTTCAGATATTGTAGAATTTTGTCCCGCCGCCCTCGTATCCTAAGACCATTGACATTCCAGGACAAGATTTTGATTTTCATTGCTTTCCCTCCTTTCTCACCCATCTTCTAGAAGATCGAAGAACCAGCCCCAAAATTTCAAACTCCTAATCAATACAAAAAACTTTATAGAGACAATAGAGGATCTTTTTTTAATTTTTTTTCCCTCTGCTCCCCACCCTGTGCTCCCCCTATACCCCCCTCCCCATGGGAAACCCTCCCCTATTTCCTCATGACCCAAGGTCATATGGGCGTCCCCCCCCGGAGCGTGCGTGATAATAAAAGTAGAAATAACAGGTACGAATTAAATCTAAATAAATTTTAATTTTGCCGCTGTCTTATTGTTAGGTTTATAAAATTCATACCCTTAAAATAGGAATTTTACACCCTATCACAGTAGTACTTATAAAAAAGTGTAGTGATGATGTAATACAATTCAGGAGAGAGGTCTAGCCACCCGGTTGTAAATTTTTAATAAATTCGGGCACCTTCTCTACAGAATGAAAGATGTGCATCTTATTATTTAACATGACCTTTAAAAAAGCAGGAAACCTCAGCTGTACCGAGGCTCCTAGACTCTTTAGCCTGTCGATCCTTTGTCCCATCTCCCACTGCCTGTTAGAGGTGGTTGCAGAAACATCTGATCTGATTTCGTATCTAGCACCATCCACCTCAATAGATTTCATCCCCAGGGCTTTTGACAGTATTTTCTCTTTTAGAGAGAAAGTTAAAAAATGTATTAAGATCTTCCTGGGTTTGGACCTGTTTGTATTGAGTCTAAAAGGATCCATATGGGCTCGTTGTATATCTTTTGCTATCTCCTCTTCTGACTCCTCCATCTGGAGCTTATTCTTAATCAGTCTTACTACATATGTTTTGATATCGTCACCCTCTCTGCCTTCAGGTACTTTCAGGATTTTCAAGTTATTTCGTCTCTGGAAGTTTTCCAGCCTTTCAACCCTGTCCAAGTTCTCTTTCTCTGCAGTCCTTAGTTTATCTATTTCAGCGCAGTTTGCCTGTACCGTTTCCCTAAGCTCTTTGACCTCCTCCTCTAATGTCGTAGTTCTACTGCTGAGGTCATCTATCTTCCTTTCCATTACTTCACAGGCCTTCTTTATCTCCAACTGATTCGACTGTGATATTTCGAACCTGTTTTTGATTTCTGCTGATAGTACTACTAAGAGTGCTCCGACAGAAGCGTCGTCCTTCTGTAGATGGTGATGGGCCTGTGCAGGATCTTCAGAAATAGGAACTAGGCTATCTGGATTTCTACTAGAAGGCTGACTACCTGTGTCAAGATCGGAGTCGGTAGTTATTTGAGATTTTGCTACCCCGTCTCCTTGGCCCACCATATTGGGATCATCTAGGTGGCTATCCGGGATTACTGACCGTTTCATGGCTTCCTTCTCCTGACCCATATTCACGCCCGCCATCGTGTTTTCACCCAAAATTAAAATTTTTGGTAGAACTTTAAAGAACGTTTTTAGGGATGGGGTTATTTTTTATTTTGGGGGCCTGCACCCCTTTCCTTAATGAAGACTTTTTGTTTTTTGTCTTGGGGTCAGAGAGAAACGGATTCTTAAATGAGGTATGTGTTGTTTCAGAACTCACACACTCCTCTTTTCTATCTGTCTGCACCCCATCCACCTTAGCAACCTTCTTTCCTCCTTCCCGCTTCTCCCCCTTCAGCCTCCTGTCTCGCTTCACAAAAGTCTCTCTCTGGTTCGATAGTCCGTATATCTGCTGACTGACCCCTTTTTCCACTACCTTTGCGGAACTACGGAGCGCGTACCTAGAGACCCCCTCTACAGGTGTACCCTCATGTATCACTTTCCCCCTGCCTCTGTTAGAGTCAGAGCTGATGGGATCAACCTGATAAGGAACTACTTCCTCTTCTACCTCACCCTTCAGCAGACCGACACAGTTCTGCCTATAGTCTATAGATAGTCCGGTTTTGGTAGACTGTACCTCTCTCTGTGGATGGTCACCTGTAGCCCCCTCCTTCCAGCCACCTCCTCTACCTCCTACCCCTCGAAAGGGGATCCTGGCCGCTGCGCCTCTTCCTCTGCGAAGCTCCAGGGCCGCCCTGCACCACACCTGCTCTGACGCAGTGTTGCCGTTGTTACCAGTGGCCGCGCTCTCCACACCGAGCTGGCCACTTCTCTCCGCCTCCACCTCCAACCACGCTGTGCCAAAGCCTCTGCTACACCAAAAAAAAACACTTGTCGCTCCCTGCGCCAAACTCAAGGGCGGGAGCTACAGCTGCTGAAAACCGATGAGCAACGCCGAAGCTGAAACCAAAGGCTCCCGCTTCCTGCTGCACCAAAACAAAACCCTCCCGCCGGGCTATAATCAGGGACGGCAACCTCCTAATAAAGCAAGCAAGCAAATGTGCCGAAGTGCCAAATGGTGGACGGCAGCGTCCGCCGCCACAGACCAGTGCGTTGCGGCGAGCCGCGCCAAAGCACCGAAGCCGAAGCAGGAGCCGCCACAGCGCCAGAGACCTCTCATCGCTCACCACCCACCGCGCTGAACTTTTGGAAGCGTCTGCTGAAGACCGGAGAACTAAACCACTACACTTGACAAACAGGTTTCACAGTACGTGCATCTTCAATAAATATTTCATCACTTCAAAGTTTCAAGGCAGACTTTACACGGTCCTACGCGTTCACATTACGGGATCACGAACGCTCCAGGAGTTCTCCCGCGACCCGCTACACGCTGGCCTACATTTTATTCATGGGCCTTTTTATTAAAAAATGGGAAAATGTTGCTGAACACGCCCACAATTTCAGAGATTGGAAGACTGCTGGGTGTAATGGCAAGGCAGGAGCCAGGGGGCAGTGTCGGCTTTATGTTTAAATATGCAGACCCTAAATTCTTCAAGAAAGTCAGGTTAAAGATTTTGAGAGGCCTGGCTGAGACCTGGTATAGGGTCAGAAAATCCTTAAAAATACCATACAGTCAAATGGCTCCTATATGGGACTCACCTGGCTCACCGGTCTGGACAAAAGATGCACTAGCTCGACCTTTGAGAGAGGCTGGCCTAACGAGATGGGACCATATTACACAGGATGGTCTTTTAATAAGTTGGGAATCATGTAACCATCTTTTGGAACAACAAATGTCCAGATTTAAATACATGCAAATACATAGTTGGTTTCAAGATCCAGGTACAGTGATAGGAAGTTCAAACGAACTGGAGGACAGACTTCTGAATGAAACTGTACTTAAAAAGGAGCTTGCCACAATATACTGGCTGATGGTGGAACTGGAAGAAGGGGTCTTCACTTTGCCAACGGAATTGTGGGGCAGATGCTTGCCGGAGTCTTCGCTGGAAAATAAGTGGCAAGTATCAATGGCTATGTTATTTAAAATAGTAAAACCAGCACACCTAAGAAGAAACCACCTTTTCTCCATTCATAGAGCCTACTGGACGCCCCAAAGGTTGTCAAAGTTCGGGAGCAGAGGAGATGTGGTCTGTCCTAGGTGCGGTAGTCCAGGAGAAGATGACGTACATATGTTCGTGGAATGTCCGGAGATTCAGCCTTTCTGGAATGATGTGAGTAGGGTTCTGTCCACTGTGCTGGATATGGACATTAAGGTAAGCGTCCTGTTGGTTATTTTTGGATGCATGGACTCCCCCGCAAGTATAACGGATAACAAAGCAAGGCTGCTTTTTTATTCTATTCTGTTGGCACGCAGAGAAATTTGCAAACAGTGGATAGCTGTATCCCCTCCAAAGCTCATTGATTGGCTAATCTCTATTAAATGTGTCGCTAGCCTGGATATGAAGGCCTTCAAAAAGCATGATTTTTGGTCTCCCTTAACAGAGTGGTGTGAGGAATAAATGAATAACGAAGTCCGATGATTATGCCTTCCTTGCCTCGTCTGGCCATTCGGTCCCCCCCCTTGCTTCCCATTTTACGTTTCGGCGTGTGAGGGAGAGCAGGGGAGAGACAACAAGGGAACATAGGATGGAAGATGGTGCTTCAAATAAACGAGGGCGCAAAAGGTTGAAGCCAGTATCCTCCCTTTCCTATCTCTGTCTCCCTGCTCCCAGCACAAAAGGGTATGATACTCTTTTCACAGGTACAAATGGAATGGAGCTCTTTCTAGAGGCAAATGAGGACTAATGAAAAAAAACAACAAAAAAACCCAGAGATATCAGCCTATAGTTAGACTGTTATTTGAGGCCTGCTGCACTTTTCTTTTTTAGCAGGGGGATAATTTTTGCCTGTTTCCAGGAATGTCGTACTGTTGCCGTAGACAGAGAGGCATTTAGCACCCATTGACTAAGAGGTTAAAGACAGTCAGTCACCCCTAGGGCTAACAGATTGGGGGGGCAAGGATCTGTGGTGATCCTAATCTAAGGCTTCAAATGGCTGCTTGAGTCCCCTCCAAGGGAATATGGTAAAAACCTGGTAGTGTGGACTCCACCACAGTGACCATACTTATATTCACTGTGCCCATCAAGACCTCATCTAACTGCATGCCGGAGGTGATACTTGCTTGGATATTAGAGATTTTGTTTTGGAAATAGAAGGCTAGCTGTTCACACCACCCAACAGATGGTTGTTGAACTCAAGCACAAGCCTCAGGAGCCATAACATTTTTTACCACTTTAAAAATTTCCCATGATTGATTCTCTGCTACCTCTATCTTTTCTTTGAAATTGAGCTTCTTTGCTCGTTTGACCACGACAGTATACTTTCTTAGTGCTGACTTGTATAACATTTTGCCGTTGGTTCTATAGTCTTTCCTCCACTGCCTTTCAAAAACTTTACAGCGTTTCTTGTCTTCCCTAAGACTGTCTGTGAACCAGGGACCTTATGGTTTATTTCTACAGGGTGCACGTCGAGAGACGGTTGTCAACTTATTGTTCGTGTTTTGGATTCATCGGTCTACCAAGCTGGCGTCTTCTTCCACTAAACCTGAAAGAGAGGGGGCGATCTCTTCCAGAGAACAAATGAACTCTGATTGCTGGACCCTGTGCAACGCTCTTGACACATAAGGAGCTTGGCAGGAAGATCCTGCGCTTTTAGTGAAATGGGCCATTTGAACGTAATCAAATAATGATCAGTCCAGACTTGCGGAACGGGTTAATTAGTCTGCAGATCGACATTAGAGAAGACTTGGTCCAGCACATGGCCTGCTTGGTGTGTGGGTTTAAAAACTTGTTGGGTCAGCTCAAGCGATATCATAGTATCTAATAATGCAGTCACCTCTTTATCTTCTGTTTCATCCATGTGTAGATTAAGATCTCCCAGTTCCATAAAGTGTCCATATCTTGGGGCCAGGTGAGCTAATGCATTGCCCAGGGATTTAAGAAAAGGTCGTGCAGGGCTTGATGAGGGGATAAATGAGACAGAAGCCCAATACTTTGGCTTCATCTAAGTCTTCAATATGGATCATTAAGCTGTTATAGTTTTCCCTGTAGACTAAGGCTACTCCTCCCCCCGCTGATGCGGTCCTAGTTAAGTATTTTGTAACCTTTGGGTATGGCTGTTGCAATTGAGGGGTTTGAAGCCTCCGACAGCCATAAACAGAATATCTGTTCGTTCCTCACAGAGGAAATTGAAAATATTGGTAGCATGCTTCTGCAACAAATTAACATAAATCAAGTACCCTAAAAACTGTGAACAATTTTGACTGACCTGTGGGGTGAAGACAGTGTCCTTGCAGTAAGGGGTTAGAGTTGCTTGAAAGCCATATTGAACGCAAGAGGGGCCATCTTTACATGTAAGTGGTGGGACTTGCACTCACCACTATATAAATGGTACCTCACTTGTGTGGGTAGGCTTAGTGCCTGCGACAGAAAACGGCTCAAAACACAACATGGACGCATCACATTTTTCCACTGAAAGCAACACTTTTTTTGCGAAGTGGGTGGTTGTGGATTTTAGGCCCTAGCTCTGCCGGCACCTAGGGAAACCTAGCAAACTTGCACATTTTCAAACACTAGATACCTGGGGGAATCCAGGGTGGAGTGACTTGCATGTCTCTCACCAGGTGTTTTTATCCAAAATCGCTTCCAAACCTCAAATTCAGACAAAAAAAACTATTTTCCTCACATTTCTGTGAGGAAACATTCTGGAATCTGCGGGGAGCCACATATTTCCTACCACTCTGAGTTCCCACTTGTCCCCTGATAAGAATGGTTCCCCACTTGTGTGGGTAGGCCATGAGACTATGACATAAAAAGGGCCCTAAATCGCTACATTGAGAGATAAGCACTTGGGGTAGCTGCAGTATTTAAGGCCGTGCTGTGGTGCCACCCATGCAGACCTACAAACCACAGACATTTTTGAAAACTAGACAACCAGGGGATTCCAGGATGGTGTGCCTTGCATTGACCCCATGAGGTTTTCTTACCCACAATGCCCTGCAAACCTCAAACTATGCCTGAAATCGCACCTTTTACTTACATTTATGTGATGGAATCTTCAGAAATCTGCAGGAATCCACAAAAATCCTACCACCCAGCATTTCCCCACTTGTGCTGATAAAAACGCTGCATCACTTGTGTGGATAGGACTATTGCCCATGACAGGAACAAATCAAACTGAGGTCAATGGGAGTCCCCTCGCAAGAGCTCCCATTGACCGTGGTTTGATCCATTCCTGTCACTGCTGTGGGATCCACACAAAGCACACCACCATGGACTTCCCCAGGTGTCATGTTTTCAGAACTGTCTGGGTCTGGTAGGTTTTTCCAGGTGGCAGCCACCTGAGCCCAACAAGTGCAGCTATTCACCGTTGCAAGTGGAATGATATTGGGAGTTAGCCACACTCTCCTGACACATATGTAAAGATGACACCCAAAGAAACCAAATGTCCTCTAATTTGCCATTGGGATGGGATTTCGTAGTCTGCAGGGGAGCAGAAGGACTGTTCAGGCTTTAGGGGTGAGGGTGGTGTGGATGTTAGGATGGGCCCGACCCACCCCATGATTTTATTAAAAAATATATTCCTGCCATAAAGTGGGCTTTCTGGCCCCCAGGGGCAAATTGGGACACATCTTCCGTCTTCAGCGGGGGAAGGGGCAAAATGACTGGTTTGGCAAATGCCAGAGTGCAACACCTGCACCACTCTCTTTTGCCACAAAGGCAAAATCACTGGTGTCAGGTGGACCTTCTACCCCCCAGTGGTATATTTTGGGCAATTTCCCCAATTGGGACAAATCTCCTACCCGCCCGAGGGGGGCAGAAAGACACTATTGTGCCTTCTGGGGAAGGGGTATGGCTTGATGCCAGGGTAGGCCACACCCTCCTTTTGTTTGTTTTGGCTCCTTTTTGAAATGCCTGGTGTTTAGTAGACTTTCTGCCCCCCGGGGGCAGATTGGGGGTGAATACCCCTAACTGCCCTCCGGGGGGTGGACAGAAATTCTATTGGGCTCTGAGGTGGGGGAAGAGCATTGGCCCATGTCCAGGGGGGCTGCCCCCAAATGCCAGGAAATACTGCATGAATGTAGTCCCTGGTGTCTAGTGGGCTTTCTGCCCCTCGGGGGGGAGACAAACTGGAGTAATTGCACCAATCCACCCAAGGGGGGCAGAAAGACTGTCTGGCTTCTCTTTGGGGTAGAGGAATGGCCATGCCCATGGTGGGCAAACCCCACCCCTATATTTGTTATAAAAAACATCCCCTTGTGTCTAGTGGGCTTTCTGCCCCCAGTGGGGAAGATTGGGCATAATAATCCCATCTTCCCCCCAGGAGGGCAGGCAGAAAGACTGTCACTGTAGTTGATTGGGGGGTGGGCCCATGGCCATGCCCATAGTGGGCAGCCCCCATCCCTATAGTTATTTTAAAAATAGAACCTGGTGTCTAGTGGGCTTTTTTTGGTCCCCGGGTGGCAGATTGGGGTAATTACCCCATACGTCCCACACGGGGGGGGCAGAAAGTCTATCTCTCTTGTGGGGGTGGGGGCATGGCCATGCCCATGGTGGGCAGCCCCACCCCTATATTTAAAAAAAAAAAGAAAACATTTCCCTGGTGTCTAGTGGGCTTTCTGCCCCCCCCCCCATGGCAGATTGAGGGTAATCACCCCCATCTGCCCTCCGGGGGGCAGAAAGACTGTCAACTTAGTTTTGGAGAGGTGGGGGCATGGTCATGCTCATAGTGGGCAACCCCTATATTTATTTTAAACATGGATCTTGGTGTCTAGTGTGCTTTCTGCACCCCCCGGGGGGCAGATCGGGGTATTTACCCCATCCGTCCCCCAGTAGGGGGCAGAAAGACTATCTCTCTTATTGGGATGGGGTAATGCCATGGCCATAATGGGCAGCCCCTATAATTGTAAAAAAAATCTATCCTGGTGTCTAGCGGGCTTTCTCCTGCCCCAGGAGAGCAGATCAAAGGTAATTCCCCCGTGACTGATGGGGTGGGGGAGCACAAGCCCTTGCCCAAGGGGCCACTCCCCCAAAATTGTTGGTGTCTAGTGGGTGGAGCCCTGCTTGGGTATCTCTCTCTTATGGCAATCCTCAAGCAGGAATCCACTGGGTAAAGATATCATTGGAAAGGGGAAATACTCCCCTTTCCAACAATTCTCCCCTTTCCAACAATACCTCTCCCACCCCAATCAATGCTCCGGGGGTTGAGATATGCCCCCAAGCACTGATGCATTGAAAGTAAAACAAGCCCATTGGCTTGCTTTACTTTATCTTTAGTGTAATGACATCAGCGTGCCCTGTGCGCTGATCGTCATTACACTAAAAGAAAAAAAAGTCTTTGGCTGCTCAGGAAGCTCTTCCTGAGCAGCCCAAGTTTAAAAAACAATAAAGGAATCCCTCTGGTGTTCTGCACCAGAGGGGACTTTATGTGCCTCTCCAGACCTGGCCAATGGCCGACAGACGCACTGGGGAGGTAATGGGATGTCGGTCATTGGCCAATACATGCACTAAAAAGAATAATCCCTTGGTGGATTGAACCATCCTTCAGACCCTTGCAGGTCATTGTTAGACCATCTCAAAGTGATTTCACTACGTTGTGCACTGCTCTGGCTGGTTCTACTTTGCCTCGCTTGTGCAGGTATTGGCATATGATCATGACTCATATCATACCTGTTCTCCACTAATTCCATCAGCGTGGAATTGGGTTCGCCATGGAGTTCAACGTTCTGCAGTGTGCAAGTATCTGTAAGGATTGATTGCTCCAAGGCTCCTGCATGGCTGCTGCTTGCCAAATCAGCTGCACTAGCCATCCCAGCCCAACCCCCTTCACACATTCTATACAGGGGCGGCTCCTCGGCTATGGCGGAGGAGCGTTGCCCCCCCCTGCCAGCACCCTCCAAATCATGAAAAAGAAAACAATAAAACAGGTTTAAAACCCGTTTTATTATCATTTTATTTCCCTTTGTCGAGTCTTGGGGGCGGGCCACAGTGAGGAAAGGCTCTGAGGGGAGTGGTATGTGCACTCCCTTCACTGCACATGATGGTTTGGCCGGCCGTTTCAGGCCGGCCAAACCATCATGCGCATTGTAAGTTCTCTCCAACCCAGCAACGCTGGTAAGTTAAATGAACTTCCTAAGTGTGTGCATAGAAACGTTTATGCTTTTGATACATTTAAATTCTTATAGGTCTTACAGGTACGTGTAAATCCATTTAATCTCTCGAGCTGTAGGAGTTTAGTATCCTGAGTTTACATATGAGCTCGGGTCCCAGGGTGACCTGCTGTGCTGTACTGACTACTTAGTTTCAATGGTGTAAGTCTGTGAAACGAGGGAATTCACTGGTGCGCGAGTCGCATCAGGCACTAATCCAGCCACTTCCGAGCCACCAGGAGTTCAACCTTATGTGGCTGGACCTAACATCTGCTACATAGGTGTTGGAAGTATGGATGCTGGGGGTGCTGCAGCACCCTCAAAATAACCATGCTGGAGTTCCAAAGGTGAATAAGTATAAAAGATTACTTTAAATGTTGTTTTTATCTTGTCGCATTATGTTCAAAGACAGGTCAAAAGTCAGGCTACTCTTCTGACAAATTGCTGACTATTCTTTAAACATACAGATAGGTGTTTACTAACTGCAAACTGAGAGGATTTTATAAAGTGACCTATGTGACAACTCTGCTGGTGTGAAAAATAAAAGGCTGTAGGATGTTGTTCTTTCTAACACACAACACAATTTAAATATATGTAAATGAACTGTAAAATATTTCAAAATAAATAAGCAGGTAGGATAGCACAAGTAAAGCGTATTTTTGTAATTCTGAAGTGTAATGGAAACACAGATTTTAATATGTTCTAAACACATCAAAGCCACTTGGTGATGTGCAAATGACAAGTGTTCGCTAAAACCTGATGTTTACACATTGTCATTTGTATGCTCTAGTTTTATCAGTAAAACTATATGAGCAAATGTAGTGGTCATTTAAATAGAAAATGTGCTGTCTGTAAATGACAGTGCGCTGCCACACCATGTTTTAGTAATATATTTGTGGCAGTGTGCTTCAAAATGCACCACCAGCTACATTTAACACCCTTGCCACTCTCTTGTGGAATGGGTGTGACTAATTTACAAAACTTGTCCTTAGATTTTCAGAATCCCTTGGAGTTCAGTGATGTAACATTGATGACAGAACCCCTTACACTGAAAAGTGTTCCAGCACCACTGGTCTGCCATGTGCTTCAGTGTTTGCATTACTACTCCACTCGGCCTCTTCTCCCTGCTTCCCCTCACATGCTACTTACCGCAGGAGCAGAGATCTGATGGTCAATGGTGTGCTGTAGTGCGGCTGTGGCTTGACTGCAGTGGGCTTTGGTTTGGAGGGCAAACCGGTACAAGCCAGGCCGCTCTACACTGGAACACCGCAAGGGCCCCACGAGTGGAAGTGGATCTTGAAGCTGGAAGGCCAAGAGATCAAGTGCGGGGAGGAAGACGTGTTAAGGGACCATCTCTGTGATTCTGGCCCCCATTGGCAGCTGTGAGGGTTCGCCTGGTTCCAGGAGCCAGAGTAGGCCGATATCCAGGGCAAGCTTTTGGCATTGGCGAGCTGGGCCCAAGACCAGGGCGTCGAGCTTCAAAGGGGCGTACAGAGCTGTCTGCATTAAGTTCAAGCAAACAGAGATGCCCCTCTCACTTGGCTTCAGTGATTTAGTGTAAAGTATTTTTAATCCTTTTAAACATGCTGCATGCTGTGCTTTAACACTTCATAAGCATTGGCCGTTGCCCTCCCATCTTCCTCTCACCCCCTGCTGCCACACAAAAACAGCCCCCTCCCCAACAAACAGCTTGGCATCATCATGATGGATGGAGCTAATCTGTGGCTGATTAAGGTGAGTTGCAGAGGGGGGCAGGAGAGTGAAGGTGTTTGTGTTTAGAGGCTAGTCACTGCTTTATTTAGCCATGGACAAAGCTGTGAACAAAAAAGGGACCCTCAGCTGCCTCATGCCTCATTTTTACACTAGCAGCAGTGAGGGCACTACATATCTTTCCGCCCAGGGCACTATCCCTAGCTAAGGCCGGCTCTGCAGATATCGGTGGTGAAGATGGCAGGTGGTAGGCACCGCATCAGCTGGTGTTTAGGCTTCCGAGCACAATACATCCGGCCCTTTTCCGAAGTCACTGACCGGCACTGCTCCTATCATCTCCTACAATGGTAGCTTTGCCTATACTCAGCAAATACACTTGTGGTTCTGTACAATATGCCACTCAACATGCTACCCATACAGAAGTATAGGTCAAGGAATAAAAAAAGCAATATCTTTAGTCAGTATCAAATGCGAAATGTGCTGCTATTTATTTTTCCATTTATTTTATTTGCAAATCATAAGCATAACAATGGGAATTTGAGGGGCAGCCGACCCCAGGGTTTTTGAGATTGGAGCAGTCAAGTGACTTTTTGTGTGTTGGGTTGGTTCCTCTTGATTCAAGAAGTAGTCTAAAGTTCTGAGGTTTTAGGTCTAGACTTATTCCCCAAAATGTTTTTGTTCTCTTTGTGCAAGGGTCTCTGAGCCCAGTCCAAACCAGTTCTATCCTCGCTGGTGCAGTATGACCATAGGGGGTGGAGACAGGATTGTGGAAGGGAGACAGGCCCTATTCAAGTGCAAGGAAAATTCCCTCCCACTACTCTAAATTCAGCCAAGGTCTATTCAGCTCAGCTCTGAGTCATCCAGGAAGGGCCAGGCACACCTCAACCCACCCAGTGGCTGTCTACAGTGAATGCACATCCCCAGCCCCTGTCACTCCAAAGTCAGATGGTCAATACACAAACAGGCAGAGACACACAGAATGGTTAAACAAGAAAATGCCTACTTTCTAAAAGTGCCATTTTCAAACACACAATTTAAAAACCATCTTTACTAAAATATGTGTTATTAAATTCTGAGTTCAGAGAGCCTAAACTTTATTTCGCTATCTTGTCCCAATGGGAAGTTATACTTGTAAGATGTTACAAAGCATTTAGCATTTTATCCTATAGGGCAGATAGACTTTCAATAGTGAAAAACGAAATTGGCAGTATTTCACTATCAGGACATGTCACACACACACCAGTACATGCCCTACCTTTCACATACACTGCACCCTGCCCAGGGGGCTACCGTGGGCCTACCATAGGGGTGCCTTACATGTAAGAAAAGGGAAGGTTAGTGCCTGGCAAGTGGGTGCACTTGCCAGGTCGACATGGCAGTTAACAGCTGCGGACAGACACTGCAATGGCAGGTCTGAGATACCTTTTCAGGGCTACTCCTGCGGGTGGCACAATCAGTGCTGCAGGCCCACTAGTAGCATTTGATTTACAGGCCCTGACACACTTCAGTGCACTTAACTAGGGACTTACCAGTGAATCAAATATGCCAATCAGGGAACACCAATTGTAACAACAATGTACACAGGGAGCACTTGCACGTTGACACTGATCAGCAGTGGCAAAGTGCCCAAAGCATCTAAGCCAGCAAAAACGAAATCCAGCACAGCATCAAAAATACAGGAGGTAGAGGCAAAAAGTCATGGGAAACCACGCCAAAGATGCCAAGTCTAACAGGGAGAAAATTTGGTTTGCTTTGCATTCTGTCCATCATCTATGTGTCTTGTGGTTGTTTTAATGGCATACGGGCCACAAGTTGGTGACTCCTTACTTGGACAATTCCTTTTTCATAGGCAAACCCGGCTCAGTGGACTGCCAAAGGAGACTGGCTAGCTTCTGGGAGCTCATGGGTGACCTCAGGGTACCTCTGGCACCATAAAAAACAGAGAGCCCAAGCACAGTACTGTCCTTCCTGGGAATGTAGATTGATTTAGTGAGGATGGAGGCGAGATTGCCACAGGACATGAAAGAAGCTAAGCACACATTGTTGGTTTGCATGCTAGCAAGGGACAAAGTGAAGGTCAGGGAGATTCAGGTGTTGCTGGGACACTTAAATTTGCCTGCAGGGTGGTCAGAGAGGGTAGAACTTTTTGTTGGAGGCTGGGATTGATGCTTTTGGGTTTCTCGCTGCCTCATCATCATGTGAGGCTGTCTGCGGGGTCAAAGAATATCTGAAGATGTGGTGTTTCTTTCTGGGGTCCTTTTAATGGGATTCTTCTGGCATGGCAGGAGAACATGGAACGGGATGTTCAAATCTTCTCAGACGCAGTGGAGGGTCTTGGTTTGCCCACTATTGGAAAGGGCATTGGTGCACAGAGTAATGGCTGATGCAGTGGAAGGCGGGGACAGGAGCATTGCTTTCTTGGAACTGTTTCCGTTGATGGTGGCGGTTATATTGTGGGGAGTGGAGTTGGCATATAAATAAGTGCTGTTCAGTGTCGACAATCTGTCGGTGGCACAAGTTGTGAATAGGCAGTCCACTGGAGATGCGCAGGTATTGAAATTGCTGTGGGTATTTGCATTGGGGTGCTTGAGGTATGATATTTCTTTCAGGGCGCGGCTTGTGCCAGGTGTGAACAATGACACTGTGGATGCTTTCTCTCATTCACAGAGGGAGAGATTCCGTGGTTGGCCAAGGAAGCAGATTGATGCAAAAGGCACATGCCGGAGGAGTTGTGGTCGGTAGGAAACTCAGGATGTTACAACTGGTGGTAGTGTCTGTCGTGGAATAAACTAGGACGGCATACGGGCAGGACTGGGCTGAGTTCCTGGCATCAGGGGCACAGCGCAGTGAGGAGGGGTGGCTTCAGGCGGAGTATGTGTTCCAGTTTATTTTTTACTTGATGGAGAGGGGCTTGTTGTAATTGACCATCTCTGGAAAACTGGCAGGGATAGCCTTCATGGGGAAGTTGTTGAGAGGTTATGCACCATATGCGGGTGAGTGAGGCCAGAGGATGCTAGAGGGTTTGTCCAGAGAACAGGGTTACGTGGGGCAGCTTCGTATGCTGCTGATGTAGCATTTGTTTTGCAAGGTGCTGCAGGAATTGCCAAACGTATGCAGGGGGCAAGAGGAAACATGCTTGTGTGCGACCATCATGTCTTGGATGTTCTTCGGAGCTTTCCAGGTGTCCGAATGGCTGGAGGAGAGGGGACAGGGGAGCTCACGTTGGAGGAGGTGACAAGAAGGGAGGATGGGCTGGAGGTTTGGTAGCACAGCTCTAAGACGGATAAGCGTTCACAGGGCCGGAGCGTAGTACTGCATCATCAACACGTGCAAGGGTTCTGCCTGGTGTCATGAGGCGACCAATCGGGTTTAGGCTGTGGACTGTTTAGCAGCAAGATGTTCAGGGGACGAGCAGGGAAGGAGGTCACTGCGTCCCAGTTATTGGCAGTCCTGCGCAGGGCGCTTCAAGGGGTAGGAGCTCACCCAGGTGAATATGGTACCCACTCTTTCCGCATTAGTGCTCAATATAAGCAGGGAACAGGGGCTGGGTGTATGAAGACACATGTCGTCAGACTGCTACAGGCGATATGTGCATGCCACGAGGGATGGGGAAAGCCTGGCCTATACAGGGCTGTGAACGTTTACTGCTATCTTTGTTGGTTTGAGGTTCAGTCGCAGGCCCAGCAGCAGAGGAAGTGGAAATTTGGGTGGTGGGCCACTCGTTCATCAATTGGGCAGAGAGACAAGCATGACAGAGAGACTACAGGACGAACTTGGGATTCGACCAGCATTGGTTTCTTATCACATGGTGGAGTAAAGGGGCCATGTGTTGGAGGGACTTGGTACACTGTTTAAATAGCATGTTGGAAGCAGGCAGGTGCCCAAACATGTTGGTGCTCCATTTGGGGGAGAATGACTTAGTGAGGGAAAAAGGTGTGGTGCTGTTGAGGTCTATGAAGCTTGGTTTACTCCAGATTAAGACCTGGTGGGCTAGATGCTTTGTTCTGTGGACCGAGTTCATACCAAGGAGGAACTGGAAAGGGGCCAGCAACCATCAGCAATAGACAGTGCACACAGGGCAATAAACAGGGAGATGTCTCGGTTTTGCAGAGTCAATGATTTGGGGCGTATTTTGCATGTGGACATCAATTAGGAGGGCAGTACATTTTTTTCAGGGGTGATGCCATCCACTTGACGTGGGGCAGGGATGGAGTTGTATTTGATGGAATTAAAAGAAGTGTTGGCTTGTACAATGAACATCAAGAGATGAAGTAAGTAAGCGTACGGATCAAAGGGGGGTGGGGGGAAAGAAAATGTTAGCAAGCTTCCTTTTTCTCAGTGACAGGGGCCAGGAAAGTTTGGCATGAGTTTAAAGAAGTTTGGTTGGCGTTGCCAGTTTGTGAACCATGTGGAAACGGAGGGTAGGCAGGAAATTCAAGGTTACACTTAGGAAGTTTGGTTGAAGTTGGCACATGCAGTCATAGGCTGTAGGGAAAAGTTAAAGTTGTAAAATGGTGAAATGCAATATAATGCAAATGAGATGGTTGAGGGGTGGGGTTTGTGGGGCGGGGGCAGTAGGGGCGGGGGTAGGAGATTGGATAGTTTATTTGATGTATAGCAAGGCTTTAGTTTTGTAAGGCAGATTGCCTAGGTAAAGTTTGTGATGTGCACCTGTTTCAATAAAGCGGGTTTTTTCACAAAACACAAGTGATCATTGGTCTGTGCTACTCCCCTCTCCCGGTGGGAGCTTCGGGACAGCCTTCCACCGGGAGGTCTGCCCCATGGAGTTTTTGGGAGAGTGGAGCAGTCCAGCGACTTCCATTTTGTGTGTTGGGCTATTTTATAGCACAAGGTTGCCCAAACATAGATAGCGGTAGTAGTTGGGCTTCTTGCCACCATTGTAAATACAGGTGATCTGGTGACTGGTGGCAGGCAGAGTTTTAGTGTTTTTCCCCTCCCGCCAGTCCCCATTAAACAGCTTTTAGTGTCCGTGGATAATTGATGCTGGACATGTGGATCTCATTGTTGAGACAGGTGCGCAGGGAGAGATTTGTGTACAGCTGTCACTTGAGACATGAGCTTACGGTTTCCTGGAAAGTTTGACATGAGTTTACAAACGTTTGGTTGGAGTTGACAGGTGGTGAACCACATGAAAAGGGAGGGTAGGCAGGAAGTACAAAGTTAAGAATAGGAAGTTTGGTTGCTTATAGGTTGATACATGCAGCCATAGGCTGTAGGGGAAAGTTAAGGTTGTAAAATGTTGAAATGCAATATAATGCAAACGAGATGGCTGCAGGGTGGGGTTAGTGGAGGGGACAGTAGGGGTTGGAGTAGGAGATTGGATAATTTGTTCACTGTATAGAGAGGCTTTAGTTTTGTAAGGTGGATTGCCCAGGTAAAGTTTGTGATGTGCACCTGTTTCAATAAAGCTGCCTTTTTCACACAACACAAGTGGTCAGTGGTCTATGCGGCTCCCCTCTCTCCCAAAGCCTGTCAATACAAGAATTAATTTGCTTTGGTGACAGTCGTATTCTTGGTGCTCCACAGCTACTCATTTTATGTCACAAAGAAACCGTAGGCCTGACACAGCTGTTCTCTCGATGACAGGGACGTAATCAAGGTGTCATCTTCTAAAAACAGTATTTTTAATAGGTCCAAAGAATTGTGTTCTATGTTGCAAGGAAGACTCGTAGCCCCAAACTTATGGCGATGTCAAATAGAAGTGAAGTGACAAAGGCTCACTACGCCTTTCTATCTTTCCCTAACTGCAAAACATTTTGTTTGGTAAATGGAGAAACTGAAAGCACATTGGTTACAAAATCCATGCTCATCTCTTTCCCTTTACACTAATAAGTTATATCACGGCATGTTGTCTTTTGTGATCCTTACATTGTATTTTTATAATTACAAAGATCTTACTTCTGGCTTTTTTAATACTTCATTAAAAATGTTACTGTCTCTGCCCTTTGCACCCTAGGCATATCAAAACCAGTGCAGTTGGATGAACATGTCAGAAATCAGTTATAGTCTATGGCTCCCTGTGTGACCAAACTAATTACTCCAGACCTGGGCTTTGTTTTAACAAATCTTTTTTTTTTAAACTTTTTTTATTGAAGATAAGCAGTTAATATATTGCATTACACCGCTGTTTGTTTCATTCAGTTTGATACCAGATCAGCACCACAGCACATTATAATCTCTATCATTCTTTCTAAGTACATTGAATATTAATCACTACTCCTCGAGGACCCCCTTTATCCATTGTCGTCATCAGTCATAGAATGCAGCATTTGGGCCCCAGGGGCGGTGCATGGTAAGCCTTTGTGTTCATTCCATCTATTCCACACCCTTGCCCTATTTTCAGGGGCAACATCTGTTTTCGTAGATTGTTTTTTCGGCTATCATACACCAATCCATGTCCCTATTTCAGCTGTTTAGGGATGGTACCGCTTCGGCCCCCTAGTAATGCGATATGTTTCTTTTTGCAATCATCAGGCCTAGGTTTACCCCAGTCTGTTCTCCCCTCCCCAAATCTGTTGCTTCCCATACATTTAGCAGGCACCACTTGGCCGACAACGGTAGCGCCACCCCATATAACCTGCTCAAGCATTGTGTTATCGAGTCCCAGTAGGATTGAATTTTGGGGCAGGCCCCTACAATGTGGAAAAATGTTCCCTCTTGTCCGCATCCTCTACGACAAAGTGGGTCTGGTCGACCTACCCATCCTTACCAATGTGGTGTAAGAGATATAAGCTCTATGTAATATTTTGAGTTTGACTAGGCGGAAGCGGGACCTAATAGCTACCTCGCTAGGAGAGGCCAAAGCCTCCGGCCAGTCGTCTTCCTGCATGTCTGTAATATCTCATTCCCAACTCTACCATAATTGTATTAACATGTCTGGGGAGTTATTTATGAGTTTCTTGTATGTTAGTGAGATCGCCCTGTGGGCAATATGCTCCTCAAGTAGTCTATTCTCTAAGGGCGATGATTCTGGCAGAGTTTCTCCGCTGGGTATTACTGCCCGCAGGGCATGCCGGAGTTGTAAATATGGGAAAGCCTCATTGGGAGCCAAACTGTGTGATTTTTGTATTTCAGCAAAGGTTATTATTTCCGTTCCGGAGTATAAGTCTCCCACCATCGAGAGACCCAATAGGTCTCATTTGTCAAATCCTTGCCTCTTGCCCATGTCACCCAGAAGCTCTGAGTCCCACAAGGGTGTCGCTAGAGTGATCTTATTTTTCCATCCCAGTTTACTGAGTGTAGAATGCCAAATTTGGATTGTCAGTGCTGTCGCCCCTCCAGGGAGGGGTTTCTCTGTGTGGTATAAAGCATGCGTAAGTATCCCCTGGCCGTAAAACCAAGCGATCCATGTGATAGATAGGCTGGTTCCGTCATAGGTTGATGTCCTCATTGATTAATCACGGTCAACTGCGCTGCACGATAATATGCTTGGATGCCCAGAAGTGCTATTCCACCATTGTACCATCCCAAGGGTAGTTTATTGAGGGCAATTCTAGGGGCACCCCCATCCCATAATAGGGCTCTGACCTCACCTTGTACGGCTTTGAAATAGGCGTCTGGTACAGGGAACGGAGTGTTCTGTAAGGCATACAGGAAGCGCGGCAGCACCATAATTTTAAAGAGGGCCGCCCTGCCTAGTAAGGAAAGTGGGGGCGATCGTCAGTGGTGTACATCTCCCTTCAGTCGATTTAGTGGGGAATGAAGATTTTTAATAGTAAATAGGTCCTGGTTGAACAAATGTTTGTTTTAATGTGTCTTGAGGAAAACAAGGACAACAATTCTCAGAATACATTAAGTTGTTAAACGAAAATCTGGAACAATCTTATTTATACCACTCAGTAAATACCATAGAAGGTGACTTGTAGTGGAGGGCACACATCTTCCAATGTACTTTTATGTGCCCCAAAATCACTGGATATTTCCTCAAGGATATACTCTAAATAAATACACTTGATGGGCGTCACACTGCAATCACTTAATAAGAATCTCCCTCCTTTTACCCTTTCTCACTTAGGACTGACAGTGCATTGCTACTTGAACTGCAATCTTTTTAAAAAGTTGTTAAAGATTTTTCCCCATTGGTTGTATGGACCTTTGTTGGTTGACTTGAGCGCTGTAAGGGAAAAATACACACACAATACATTCCAGGCTTGTGAAGACAGCTAGCTTGTGAAGACAATGTGATGCCACAATAAAGACTAGGAATCACCAAATATGGTTAAATGGATTTTATTTTAGGCTACTAATCAATCCACTATATAAGCAGAAAAAAATAAGTTCAAGAAATACAACAACGCAGCATGTAAGCTGAAATATCTCAGTAGATTGAGCCGTAATAAGATGAGGTACAGAATAGTGACAGCCACAACAATAAAGAAGCAAATTTAAGTAAACAGGTGTTTTATAAAGAAACTTCCTTTCTCGCTTTTAAACATAGATCAACTACAGGATCATCTACTCAATATTTCTGATTAGGGAGCATAGAAGGTGTCAGCATGATAATGACTTCTGTAGAAGTCTTAGAAAAGGAAATAAGTGTCCAGCCTAAAGCTTTACACTTGCAAGAAAAGGTGAACAGAGAGGTCTGTCCCTCTTCAAGTCTGAAGGCAATGTCCATTCTAACTGTGAAAAGGCCAATTAAAAGAACTGGGGGGGGCAGTTCTCTGCCGCAACATTGTTTCTTGTGCTCTAAATGAAGCGCTGCAGGAAGGTGCTATCTTTGACAAAGAATCCTGCTCACAGGGGGTGCAAGCCGCTGTTAGCAAAACCGATGGGGACTACAAATCCCACCTACCCTGCCTAGCTGCAGCCTGAACACATTCTGTGAGCATTATAAAAGGGCGCTGTGGTCCAGCTGTCTTGGGGGCCAGTCCTACGCTGCAACATTGTTTATTGTGCTCTAATTGAAGCGCTGCTGGAACGTGCTATCTTTGACAAAGTATCCTGCTCATGGAGAGTACAAGCAGCTTTTAGCCAAGTTGCTGGGGACTACAAATCCCAACTACCCTGCTTAGCTGCTGCCTGAATACATCCTGTGAGTGCTATAAAGCCGCACCACGGTCCAGCTGTCTTGGGTCCAGTTCTACACTGAAGCATTGTTTCTTGTGCTCTGATTGAAGTGCTGCTGGAACGTGCTATCTTTGACAAAGAATCCTGCTCATGGGCGGTACAAGCTGCTGTTAGCCAAGTCGCTGGGGACTACAAATCCCACCTACCCTGCCTTTCTGCAGCCAGAACACATCCTGTAAGCGCAATAAAAGCATGCTGCGGTCTTTTTGCAAGGGGCGTGCCCGGGATGTGCCCGGGCAAAGCCCAGACCAAGGGCGGGCCTGTCCATGCATGTCAGAGCCCGGAGGTGGCTGGGCTGAGCAACCCCTCTAACATCTTATTTTTTGTACTTGAAGGTACTTCTGCTTTTAGTTATTGTGACTGCCTCATACACTTTTTTGGACATTTCAGCATTGATGACTTTGAACTGTCTGGCAGGGGTTTGTTTGTCATGTACTATACATTAAAATGTATCTTCTAATAGTGGTTGGGGACGTCTAGTAGGTGGTCTTCTGTTTGTTTTAGGTAAAGGTTTAACTTGTTGATTTGGTTTTAACTGTCAGTCTTCTTGTATTTCTTCTGTCCAATCATGGGCAAAAGAAAGGCAGTGGAGGGGGCGAGTGGTCCTACTAGAACGAAGAACACTAAAAAAGTTTCAAAAACGGCAGGGGTAATTGTGTGATCGATCGTATTGATGACCTTCTGATTGAGTGTGAAGATTTGCTTAGTACCGATCCCAATCAGCTCCCTCCTGTACCACCTATTTCGGGTTCCCCACACTCAAATCTACAACAAATACGCTTCCCAAGCATGTTTGAAAAATTGATGAACCGATCTGCACTGGAATCGCTAACTGGAGGTTCAAATAGTTCATCTGATGGGGCTGTAATTCCTCCACCCTGTTTGCTTCCCTTGAGGAGGCTCTTCCTTGCAGTAATCGGTTTCTTCCATTACTTGAGCTGCATGAGGAGCACTCACTTTCCTCTACCCCTGCTGATTTTGTCTCTTTAGCTCCCCCGATTGCTCCTTCTTGTGCAAATGTGGTCAGCTGTACCTCTTTGGTTATCGAGTTAAAGGCCAAGGTGGGGGAGCTCAAATCTATTATTCGCCAGATGTCGAGTGCAATAAGCCAACTTTTAGGGACTAAAGGTACTAACACGCCTACCGGTCAGGCTGATATCCAGCTGCAAGTCAGCAATCCTCCTGCCCAACAGTGTAGATTTTCTTTCGACTCTACTTGAGCATGCCCAGCTATGGCTTTAAAAGTCGAAAAAAAGAAACAGGGGAAACCCTACTCACAAGGAACCATGGTAAGTATTGTATTAACAGAAACAGTGGTTCCTGTGGAACAATGTAACTAATGATAATACTAAAATGCGCAATCGCAGTATATGAACGGGTGGAGTCATTTCAACAGTGGAAGCTGACAGAAGCGGCTCCTTCAGAACGCGTAGCGGCTGCACGCGTACCAGCCCCTGGACACTGACACGGGTCCAAGGCACACGGATCGTCGTGGCTGCCTAAACGCCTATCAATCCCACAAGTTGGATTTTTATCAATTACCCACATACTGCATTCCCGTGGACACTGTCTCCGGAGGCCTTCCTGGACAACACAGATTGACGTGTATCCAGCATTCTGCTGTACATCTTCGCCATTTGGCGCATCCTTATTTCCTGTCAGCTTCCCCTCCCTTTCATGGGGGCCCGGCCGGGACCCATGTGAGTACTGTTTTCTCACCTTCCACTTCCCTGTGGTGCACACCAGTCACGCTGACATATCCTCCCTCCTTTCAGATGTCCCTATACTGATAGGTCCTGAAGAGACCCCTTACTCACACAGGGGTTGAAACGCCGCCGACACAAACTGAGCGAACCATCCCTCAGCACCTATTGTCATATAAGGAAGCTGTTTGTACTATGCACTACTTGTGATGGTCGACTTGTAAAATATGTTGGAAACCAAACTCATATGTCACAAAAAAGTCACTACTTTCTAGGTTCCATGTTCACTGGGGACACATTGCACTGTTTTTGTATAATTGCATTTATTTCTACATAAACAACTATTGTTCGTACTATAACATGAGTTGTGTATGGTGTTTCTCGTTCGAATATCGACTAAACCCGTGCATATACTGCGATTGTGCATTTTAGTATTATCATTAGTTACATTGTTCCACAGGAACCACTTTTTCTGTTAATAAAGCTATGGCTTTAAGTCATGGTTACCAGAGGGATTTTAATGGACCTCAGTCTTAGCCCAGCCTTGCGCAAAATCTCAACGGGACTACCCCTCCGGACAATAATTGCCCCAGGGTGCCACCTAGCATTTCTAGAACTGACAATTCTAATAGCATTCGGCCTACTAGGGGTTGGTGTCAAAAACCTGTTGGAATTTATAATCAAGGGTGTAACTCAGTTAAAAACAAAATTACAATGATTAAGGTTCCAAAACTCCCCCCTCACGTGAAATATGAAGCAGAGGATTCCCTCATCAATAAAGTGATTTATTATATCAGGCATGTTAGGGGTTGGCGCTCGGTCAATCGTTATGACATTCTCAGGGCCTTATAATATGTCCCAGTTAGTCCTAATAGGAACCGTTGCCATTTTTGCATGTACTCTGCTTTTCCCTAAAGTTGCCTTCAGTTTGCCACATTGACTTTTGACACACTTTTGCATTCGTGACACTTGGGTTCATTTTTTGGAAACACAGACCTTGCTAAAACAAATAAACTTTGTGAGAACACTATCATATTGCCTTGGCATTGTGTACAAAGCCCTCATGTGCATTGTTCAAATGTGTTTGTTATTTACGTCCATGTGGCGACACAGCTATCTGTGGAATACAAACAAGGGCAGCCCGATCACAATCTCAGCCCAAGGCAAGGATGCTGTTTTCTATATATAATCTTTTGTTTACGGGTATAATCTGAGGAGACACTTCAGCTTAATTCTTGGGGTCCCTGCATGCTGTAGCTTTCTCCCAGCAGCTGACTGACATCTCCGTGAGGGGTGTCCAGTTCGTGACCAAGACAGGTTCATACATTCCTACCCACCAGGTAACGGGGTTGGATCATCCAGTAGGGGATTTCTTGGCAGAACATACATTTACACCCTAGACACGTAGGTTAGGGTTTGCATAGTAGGAGTATGCTAAATTGTTATACTGTTACATATGCTTGCAGATGGTGGAACTCTTCGTCCTGTTCACTGTCCTGACACTTATTATAACTTTTTTTCTGTTTCTGTTTATTGATCATTGCAGCACATATTTCCTATACAAGAATCACTTCAGTTCAATAAACATTGAAAATGTCCCTTTGTGTATTCTTTGTATATTTTGCTGAGCAAACAAGAGCACAAGTGTCTAAGCAAAAGGTTCCTGAGGGAACAGGGTTTTCATGTACAGAGATTGCCAGAACTGTATGCTCCCTCTCTGGGTTAGGGTGGCTTATGGTGGCACTGTGAGCTAGCTGTTCGAAGGGACAACATATCCTGCAGGGGTGCATGGAATCAGTCTGGCACCATTTTAAGTTTATGTCATCCACAAACTTGCTGTTCCTACTGATTAGCGGAAACTACACAGCATGGGGCCTCCAACGTTGGTTGGTTTCTTATTTGGTATGGATCAACTGAGGAGTTCAATCATGCCTTCTCAGAGATCCCTCCACACCCTTTTACCTGGAGACATCCGTGTTGTTAGGGAATATCCTCCTCAGATGAGTAGGTATATCCTATGTATTGGCTGCTGGTGATTTCAAGCTTGAAAGGATCTAAATTCCCAATGTGTTAGCCAAACTCTGCACTTCATTTTCCTATATATAACAAGGCACAAAATACCTCTGAGAACTGCAGATATTCAGTCACTCAAAAACTACTACAGAATGGACTCATATTAGACAATGGAGACATTCCCTTTGTTGTAGAGGCACACGAAGCATATAGGACAGAGGTAATTTACTCCTGGTTACATTCCCTGCTGCAGATGATGCAACACGGGTATTTCATGAATACACTGAAGGTGAAATACTAGACAAATATACTCCATATGAGGCAATTGAAGTTCCTCTCACTTACCAAGAACATATTATTTGGTTTAAATGCATCCTTCCACATACTACATAAAAAGTGAGACTGGGTCTGCTCAGCAATGAGGGGGTGACATGGCCAGTCCTAGCCGGTTATACACCACTTCCTGGTATCGACCGTTTGACTACAGCCCACCTACGGGGATTATACAATAATCTACTAACTATATACAGATGCCTTACTCAGTTCGTAATGTGAACATTGACGCTTATTCCTGTGCGGGCTGTTCAAGCTGCACCACCACAATTAGCTACACCAGGCATTAGCCCACAAACATTGAATGCAGTCATGGGTAAGGTTCCCACTAAAAGGGAAGACAGTCTGTTTTGGATTGTACAAAAAAACAAATCAGCTGGAAGCAGTGTTTTCCCATACTAGCCCGCAGGAAAAACACAGGATACTAACCATGTGCTTGCCAGTGGGGATGGCTCCCCTGGAGGAGGACTGTGCCACTTGGGGTACGATCTTCTCTGCAGTATATACCTGAAAACATGGTACCCCTTCTTTGGCAGTTCTACCTGAAGTATTAAAACAGGTCCAGAATGTGCACAGGACAGCACCTGCCCTGGACTTATGAATGTAACTGTTGGGCAATTTTGTGGCAGTATCAGCCATAATGTTGAGCAACATTAAAGGAGAAGTAGCAGCATTAGCTATACACCAATGCCTAACAGATTTGCCTCCTATGCAGCAGGAGCACGAATTACCTAAAATTATGGAAGAAACCTATGCTACGCTGGGTAGAGATAATTTAGGAGCCAGACCAAGAAAACCACAATTGAAGATTCATTCTGAAAAGGAAAACTCTAAGCAAGCACCCAACTCTTCAACGAAGAAGAGTGGGACAATAAGAAAAACAAGGATAAAACAACATCACGGGGTGGGTCCTCTACACAGGAATCTACTGAGAAATGTAACAATTTATGTAACCACGACAATGTTAAACCGCCTGATAGGTATCAGGATACTGATACACGTTCCTCTCGTTCCTTCCAGGATTCATCTGATAAACATTTGAGAGAGGAGGGCGATCAGAGCGCAGATCATAAGAGCATGTGAAATCAAGGAAGGACTCACAAGGCTCATCTGACTATAGAATAAAACAGGAAGACAAACTTAAAACATCTAAACCTCAATTTAAAAAGAAGAAGGTATCCAGACTTAAGGTTAGGCATGCCCCGGATATTGAGGACTTTGCTTCTGAACGGGGATTGGGCATTGACAATACTGGACAGCGTGGCAGAAGTCAGGATAGTTCACCAGAACCTGATAGATTGTCTGGTGGTAGTAGCGCTGAGTAAGTATATCACGGTGGAAACACAAGATGCCAGAGTAAGCGTTCCACATAGTTTATACGAAATTCAAATACAGTTGGAGGAGGACGTACCCAGGTTTGTCAATGTTCTCTTTTGGTAGGAACTCACTCAAGGATACAATGTTCTACTGGCTAAAAACACTGGCCAACTGATTTCGTAATGTATTGCTCAAAGATTTTACCTGCCTTTTCCAGCCTCGTTCCAGATTCAACTAAACACTCATACGCCAGGGAGTGGGGCTTTGGCACAAGCTCCTGTGTCATACCGCAACCATGTGGGGTGGGTTGAGGGTTCACATTATCATGACATACCATTAAGGACAACCCTACAACTTCAAAGACAATATTCAATAAAAAATGAAGCATAACAATGAGTTAGGGAAATTCTAGAACAACTAGAATACCAAGGTGTAATAGAAAGTTGCACCTTCTCAATGAATAATGCTCTGTTTCCTGTAATGAAACCAGATCAATCATAGCGTCTAGTATTGGATTACAGACATTTAAACTCAGCTACTCACACATTTACAGTCCAAAATGCACACATTTGCGCACTATTGAATAACATTGTGCATAAAAAATACAGAACAACAATAGATATCTCGAATGGATTTTTCTGCCAAACTATAGCACCTGGAAGTAGATACTTGACAGCCTTCACCGTGCTAGGTTCTCAATAACAATTTTGCCATTTACTTCAAGGGTATAAGAATAGCCCTGGGCTATTTTCGACCAGTTGCAGAATTACTTGAAAATTTTGATGATCAGGAATTGTCATATGTCGATGTCATGTACTTAAAGGGTGATGAAATGATGGAACACTTGACCAGAGTAGACCACCTAATCGTGGGTTTTGCTCAAATGGGCTATAGATTCAATTTAAATAAATCAAAGATCGGCTACCTCGGTGTCTTATTTTTGATATACGAGTTGTCAAGTGAGGGCAAAAGCCTGGCGACCCATTTTCAAGAATACGCAGAACAGGTGAAACCATTCTACGATTTAATCTGTCCAGACTTTTCAAGCACACATTGGATACAAGAACATAAGGAAATGTTACGCTCTGTTCAAGCTGACACGATAGCTTCCAAACACTTACACACATGTGTGAACACAACAAACCTGGTGATCTGTGTATTCGCTGGTACCTCAGGATACACATATGTCATGTTCAATGGAGGTGACACTGTACTTACTGATTGCATATAAATCACACTTATATAATAATGCTGTCATGTGTTTTGCACCTACTGAAAAAATACTGACAGTGGTATAGACTGCTGTAGTGAGAGAGAGTGCCCTGGCTCAAGAGTAACAAATTATTGTCTTGACCCTGGTACTAACCTTAGAGGCGGTTACCAGAGCAAGCGTTCTGAATGCTAAAGCTTTCCATCCATACGGAATACAATGGGCAATCTCCCTCACGGCAACAGATGTAAATTACAGATTAGGTCCTACATTACAAACACAAACATTTCTGCAATCTGAACAAGAATATCCTCTGCCTAATGAAATTATGGTTGTAGATCGCTATGACTACATTATTTACACTGATGGGTCTGCTCAGCCTGCTGTAGGGATCAAACACCAATATGCAGCCGCATGCGCAGTTGTAAAAGTGCATATGCATAATGGAGCTTTCCATCCTGAAAAATCCTACACACAGTCTCTAGGTGATTGCTCAGCACAGCTGGCAAAACTAAAGGCTCTAGTACTGGCACTACAGAATACGGATGCTGGATTCCCCACACTTATTATGTGTGATTCCTATTTTGTGTACAGTCAGATAATGAGTACCTTCATTAGTGGAGCCAGAATGGATTCAGGGATTTGAAAGGCTGAACAGCGAAGCACAAGTTGCTTTTAGAACAAGTGGCGAAGCTGAAAGAATGCTTGTCATGGTCTCATGTCATTCATACATTGAGTCATCAATGTGTTGGCGCTCACATTACAGGGATTTCACTGGCTGACGAAGCCGCAAAGGCGACAGTTCGCACTGCCTCAGTTGCTGGAATCACTCATTCAAGTACGAGGATAGACAGAGACATCATGGTGGCCGTCAATGCTGGTGCTATGACACACACCTGCGGAATGGCTATTGGTGGCCAGGTCTTTACAAATAGACCAAGGACTTTGTCCTGGGATTCAACAGCTGTCAGCAGGTGAAAGGTTCCACCATGGAACGTCCACCCTGGACACCTCTTTTGATTTTAAACAAGCCCTTTGGCTTGTGTACATTTGGTCATTGCGGCCCCCTATCATCTGACAGGGCTTACAAGTATATCTTCCTGGCAGTGGATTCCTTCTCTCGATTTCTTTGGGTCTGGCCACAGCAATCAACTGACGCCCGAACTGTTACAAAAGATATGTGAGTCTCCATCAGGACATATACAGTTGGCACACTACATTCTGATCAGGGTCTGGCGTTTAGCTCTCTGGCTTACAAAGAGGGCATGGGAAATTTGGGTGTGTCCCTGCATTTCTCGTCTCCATACCATCCATAGGGAAACACGATAGTGGAGAGGAAAAACCGGGACTTAAACCAGTCTTTAACAGCAAGGATATTAGGCTCTGGTCGCAGTTGGGTCCATCACCTATACGGGGTCCAGAGGGCTTCGAACAATATGCCAAGAAAATCCCTGGGTGGTTGGACTCCTTATAAGATCATGTTTGGGGTTAAGATGTGGGTCCCAGACCACGACAATGCCAATACAGTGGCAGCAGAAACACCATTTGACATCAATGAACGTTTGGCTGTTTTACACGGACTGAATGACTTCTGGGACGAACAAAGCAACGTTCAAGTGAAACGCACTGCCACTGGAGAAGTAAAGGTAGTTCCGGCAAGATCTGCCTGGATCCTGAAGATCGGGGATCTGGTCTGAGAAAAGATTGTGAACAAGAAAGAATTTGGGCCATCATACAGAACACCTGTGCCTGTCCTGGCTGTTGAAGGTACACAAACTGTACTTCTCCCGCCACTTGCCGGTCGCGGAGACAAATGGTTTATCCCCATTGATCTTATCAAACCACCCTATGTGGCCGATTCTCAACAGTAAGCCACATGGACTCCTGGGTAGCTACCAATCTCCTCTCGCTGCCATACATGAAGTTCAGATGGAAGCTTTATTTACAAATGTAGTCTACTCTCTTCAATAAGAGACAACAGTAAACAACAATGAAGTATGTCTTCTACCTGTTTCACAAACAGTGCAGTCAACAAGTACAGAAACACAGATTTCGATTCGGAATCCTGACAAGAACAAGGTCTACATCAATGTACCACAGATCGAGTCTTCATCTAATTCAAACCAACATGCTGAGCTGTCTAAAATTAACCAGACGGCTTCTGGATACTTCATCGACTTTGATGACTTCTCTTCCGACGCATCGGAGCCTCCTCCGCCCCCACCGCCCCTACCTTTTGAACTAAAGGTGCATGTTTTCTATCTTTGGCTGAAAAGAACCTACTTTGTCTCTCCATGGTTACACATTTGGATTAAAATTGCATTACTTTTCCTGGTTCTCTGGAGTAGTTTTATGACTTTGTTCTTTCTGCTCCTCAAATGACATTTAGTCCCAGAACGCTCTGCAGTACACATGGTTAACTTGGTTCTGAAACCACACACATCATCACACCGTGAGCAAAGAGACTTGTCCCTGGTGAACATTTCAGCTTTTCCAGTTCCAGATGGGATTGTACGGGATAAGGTATCATTTGATGTGTATGGTCCGACTGAACTTTTACAAATACCACATTTGTTTAAAAATTCTTTGAATGACATTAACACACCCAGTACTATTTCTGATGATTGGGACATTGATGCAGCATATGAAATATTAGAAGATATAGAACATTCAACTGTGTTTTCTTCTGATGAGTTATATGATGGTACAGTTAAGTTTGATAAGATGGGTTGTTTCCAACATTACGGACATAATTTTCTATACAAAGTTAGTATTCCTCGTGACGTTTTTAACTCTACACAATGAGAACATTGCCCTACTCCACCAAGGGGTAGTTCAAAAGCATTTGCACAGAAGCTTGACTAAATTTCTGGGTATGACACATCTGGCCCGGCGTCTTTTTACTACAGGCTTGCACCGTCACATGCAAAGAAAAATATGTTAACTGACACCAACCTCACTTAGTCTGCTTCTTTCCTTCCCCAGCTCTCTTTACAAGGTTTTGACTTTTGGAGGGACACAATAGATGTGAAGTCTATCTGGGGGACAAAAGACTGGCAGCTTCAGGGAACTGAGGCTTTGTTTAGGGCATGTTTAATACACAACAAATGTATTCCTGAACAAAACTGTGCAACACACAACATGTCTTAGCTTAGCCAAGATAAAAGATTTGAACACACCACGGGTTCCCACTCTTACATGATTTGAAAACTGGCAGCAGCTAACACCATAACCTGAAAACACCATTGATAATATGCTGTGTAAGAGTAAGCATAACTCATCAGATCCCAATTGGAAGGGGTGGTTAGTCTGGCCATTAGACACTAACAAATGTCAGAATAGATTCCTAGGTAACATCAAGGGATTTACAGCAAATAGGCCTGACATGCGATGTGTGCAGACTGAATATTAATGGGTGGTAACAACTTACAGTGTTGGGAAGTTGTGCCTTGATTATCTAAAAATCTCAACACTGTCACATGTAAAACAGCACGTGTCCCTTTTATCTGATGACCTAGACTTACGGAACTTCTTAATGGGTCCTCAGAAACCACATCAAAAACATTTCCTTTATGCTTTCTATAACAAAATATGGGAAATATCTCAACAAGAAGCTGATGAAAGGTTGCGTGAGATTGATAGGGCCAACTTAGAACAGGCTCTTGCAGTAGTGGACAATGATATGACTACCTTATCATCCAGAATTTATTCTTTAGGTAACACTCTCACTTCCACAATAGACATTATACCGCACGAAATGCCTGCATTATAGCACAGACAGTCCCAGCTTAGGTCTATTCTATTGTTGAGCTGGACACTACAGACTTTACGGTCTGGCCACGTGCCGTGGCGACACATTGACATCACAAATCTGTTTTCACCATACCACCTCTCAGAACAAGAGATAGCTTGGGCACGGAAGGATGCAAAATACACTATGTTACATATTGAAAGACTGGAGAAATTACCATTTACCGTTGCTGAGATAGCATCCTCGGATTGGATCATCCATGGGTACATTACACTACCAATCTCGACTTTTCACTTTCAGTACTGTCTGCAACACAATCAAGTGGGAAGATATGAAGCTTTGGGTGAAGGGTACATACACGAACAGTGAGAGCTTCCTTTCACATTCCGGTGTCGGAATAGGATATTGGAATTGTTCTCATGGTGCTGACTGCGAGAATACGTTAAGTGGGTCCTTAGTATGCAAGGATGTTTCATTGCACAGAGCATGCAATGCGTCTGTGGCGCATTTATCTTTCTACTTGAAAGGGTCTCCAGCAGCCATGACATGTCTGACTTTCAGATTGTGTGCAAATTGGAGTTAACTGATATTAAACAGTCAAGGTTGCTGTGGGATGAAACCAGGGGTTGCCTGTGTGGTGACTGTATCTTCCATTGTTACTTGTTGTACACAAGTTCTGTTTCTGCCTGCCCATGTAGATAGTGAGGATATGCAATGGCCTTCAATTAATCTTAACATGTTTCATTTTGACGCCCTGAGCAAACTGAAACCTTATTATTTCAAAAAGAAATGGCTTTAACTTCAGCCAAGGAAATGTTTGATCTTTAGGTGGCGTGCTCCTCTTCGGAGATGCAGGCGCTTCTCTGTACCAACTACCCATGACATTTTGGGGAGCTGGCCAATTGTATAGTTAACATGTCTAGTACGACTAAATAGCAGGATTTTTCAGGAGCATTGGCTCTTGGTTGGTTAGCACCTTCCAGACGGTGTTTGGAGTTATTCCGTCCTTTATCCACTCCGTTCTCAGAAGCATCTTTGGAGGTCTTCTGCTGGTCCAGCTCCTAATTGCAGGGATATTGCTCTTAATATTTTATCTCTGCAATGAATGTCCCAGTTTAAGATTAAATGGAGCTGGCACTGCCTCAGGTCCTGTTGTGCCATTAACACGTGGTGCTTTGCTTTGGCGCACCTTTGCTTCAAGAACTGGATGAGCAATGGTTTCTGTTGTTCCGGCCTGTATGGCTTCATTGCATACCGCCTGTGTTCCACTGCCTCCTGTGTACTTAAGAGTTTGCCCTGGATTTGTGCTTGGGGTCGCAACTGGTTGAACCTTTGGATATACAAGTGCTGAGGGCCCATTTGTGCAGCTGTTCGTTGAGGATTCCATTGCCCCAGGCTGCGTTTTATGAGCCTCCCTGGGTTGCCTCCTCACCTAGTTGTTTGTGTCAATGGAACATGAAGTGGTTGTTTTCGCTCCCTCAGTGGCTGCTGAGGGGGGTGAATGGGTACATACTTGCTCTATCACTTTGCTCTGAGGTGTGCCATGAGTGATGTAATATGTGATGTCATCAGCAGTGCATTGCGGGGGCGCGAGTTATAGTTAGCTCAACTAACTAAAACGGACGCATTTCTCTGGTTTTGTACGAGTGAAATGTCCAACTAACTATAACGTCCCTGAAACCTGTGTTTTTTTCAGTGAATTTCTATGGTTTTTTAAATGCTAATTTCTAACTATAACGTCCCTGAAACCTATGTTTTTTTCAGCGAATTTCTATGGTTTTTTAAATGCTAATTTCTAACTATAACGTCCCTGAAACCTATGGTTTTTCAGTGAATTTCTATGGTTTTTTAAATGATAATTTCTATCTATAACGTCCCTGAAACCTATGGTTTTTTCAGTGAATTTCTAAGGTTTTTTAAATGCTAATTTCCAACTATACCTACATAGGTAGGACATGTGCAGAAAAGAGGAAGAAAGGCGCAGAAAGAAGCAAGAGAAGTGCAGAAAGAGGCAAGAGAGGTGCAGAAAGAGGAAGAAAGGTACAGAAAGAAGCAAGAGAAATGCAGAAAGAGGCAACAGAAGTCCAGAAAGAGGAAGAAAGGTGAAAAAAGAAGCAAGAGATGTGCAGAAAGAACCAACAGAGGTGCAGAAAGAGGCCTACTTTGACTGTACCTTACAACAGACTCATACAAAGTACTCTAATCACTAATCCTTCTCCCAAGATGTCTTAAACCTCACTTTTCTCTTGAAGGTTCACTATTAATCGACTGCTCAGAATTTTAGGCCTACCAAATATAAAACAGCAATCCTAAGCATATCACTGTTGTAAGTCTGACCAAGTTTGTGAAGGTATGCATGCGTGTCTATGCTTTTACCTAGTGACATGTTAAATAAAAATAAACATACAAACACTTGAATACCTGTGTTTCAAACAGCATACTCTGTACATTTGTGTAAAAAAAGGTGTATGCATTTCTTTCTGCTGACAATACAGGGCACATGGGTATTCAATAGTATATTTGAGGGGCTCTATAACACATATATACATAAGACATGTCTGCCTGTGCAACCGAAGGACAGAGCAGAACTAAGAAGATTTGACCACCTATAAGAGAAGCTACCTGCTTTTTAAGCTACCATCTTCTGATGCATAATACATGTGAGAATACATGTGCAAGTAGACATATACCTCAGTCACGAGAGCACGCAGACCTTTAAACTTGACAGCTTGCACTTCCCATTTGAATATAGAAACAGGCGAAAGAAGTACAGAAAGGAGCAAGAGAATTGCAGAAAAAACAAGAGAGGTGCAGAAAGAGTAAGAAATGTGCAGAAAGAAGCAAGAGAAGTGCAGAAAGATGCAAGAGAAGTGTAGAAAGAGGCAAGAGAAGTGCAGAAAGAGGCAAGAGAGGAGCAGAAAGAGGCAAGAGAGGAGCAGAAAGAGGTAAGTGAGGTGCAGAAAGAGGCAAGAGAAGTGCATAAAGAGGCAAGAGAGGTACAGAAAGAAGCAACAGAGGTGCAGGAAACAAGATAACTGCAGAAAGAGGCAAGAGAGTTGCAGAAACAGGCAAGAGAGGTGCAGAAAAAGGGAACAGGGGTGCAGAAATAGGCAAGAGAGGTACAGAAAGAGGGAAGAAGGGTGCACAAAGAGGCAAGAGGGGTGCAGAAAGAAGCAACAGAAGTGCAGAAAGAAGCAACAGAGGTGCAGAAAGAGGCAAGAGGGGTACAGAAAGAGGCAAGAGAAGTGCAGAAAGAAGCAACAGAGGTGCAGAAAGAGGCAAGATAGGTACAGAAAGAGGGAAGAGGGGTGCAGAAATAGGCAAGAGGGGTGCAGAAGGAAGCAAGAGCAATGCAGAAAGAACCAACAGAGGTGCTGAAGGAGGCAAGAGGGGTACCAAAAGAGGCAAGAGGGGTGCCAACATTTTCAAGAGAGGTGCAGAAAGAAGCAAGAGCAGTGTAGAAAGAACCACAGAGGTGCAGAAAGAGGCAAAAGGAGTGCAGAAAGAGGGAAGAGGGGTGCAGAAAGAGGCACGAGGGGTACAGAAAGAAGCAAGAGAGGTACAGAAAGAAGGACGATAAGTGCATAAAGAAGCAACAGAGATGCAGAAAGGGGGAAGTGGGGAGGAGAAAGAGGGAAGAGGGATACAGAAAGAAGCAAGAGAGTTGCAGAAAGAAACAAAAGAAGTGCAAAAAGAAGGAACAGAGGTGCAGAAAGAGGTAAGAGGGTAGCAGAAAGAGGGAAGAGGGATGCAGAAAGAGGCACAAGGGTTGCAGAAAGAAGGGACAGAGGTGCAGAAAGAAGCAAGAGTAGCGCAGAAAGAAGCAACAGGTGCAGAAAGAGGGATGAGGGGTGGAAAAAGAGGCAAGAGAAGTGCAGAAAGAAGCAACAGAGATGCAAAAAGGGGGAACAGGTGGAGCGAAAGTGGCAAGAGGGGTGCAGAAAGAAGCAAGAGAGGTGCAGAAAGAAACAAAAGAAGAGGAGAAAGAAGGAACACAGGTGCAGAAAGAGGCAAGAGGGGTGCAGGAAGAGGCAAGAGGGGTGCAGAAAGAGGGAAGAGGGGTGCAGAAAGAAGCAAAAGGGGTGCAGAAAGAAGCAAGAGCAGTGCAGAAAGAAGGAACACAGGTGCAGAAAGAGGCAAGAGGGGTGCAGGAAGAGGGGTGTGAAAGAGGCACAAGGGGTGCAGAAAGAAGCAAGAGAGGTGCAGAAAGAGGGAAGAGGGGTGGAGAAAGAGACAAGAGAGGTGCAGAAAGAAGCAGCAGAGGTGCAGAAAGAGGGAATAGGGGTGGAGAAAGAAGCAAGAGGGGAGCAGAAAGAAGCAAGAGAGGTGCAGAAAGTAACAAAAGAAGTGCAGAAAGAAGGAACAGAGGTGCATAAAGAGGCAAGAGGAGTGCAGAAAGAGAAGAGGGGTGCAGAAAGAGGCACAAGGGGTGCAGAAAGAAGCAAGCGAGGTACAGAAAGATGCAAGATAAGTGCAGAAAAAAAGCAACAGAGATGCCGAAAGAGGGAAGAGGGGTGGAAAAAGAGGCAAGAGAAGTGCAGAAAGAAGCAACAGACATGCAGAAAGGGGGAAGAGGGGTGGAGAAAGAGGCAAGAGGGGTACAGAAAGAAGCACGAGAGGTGCAGAAAGAAACAAAAGAAGTGCAGAAAGGTGGAACAGAGGTGCAGAAAGAGGCAGGAGGGGTGTAGAAAGAGCAAAGAGGGGTGCAGAAAGAGGCAAGAGAGGTGCAGAAAGAGGCAAGAGGGGTACAGAAAGAAGCAAGTGAGGTGCAGAAAGACGCAACAGAGGTGCAGAAAGAGGCAAAAGAGGTGCAGAAAGTAGAAGAGATGTGCAGAAAGAGGCAAGAGAAGTGCAGAAAAAGAAAGAAAGGTGCAGAAAGAAGCAACAGAAATGCAAAAAGAGGCAAGAGAGGCGCAGAAAGAAAAAAGAGTGGCTTGCACACCATTAGTACCAATTTAACACCCACATTTAGCAATAAGTAACAGGTGACCATTCTAGGTTTACAAAGGACCTTCCACCACGCTGTAACACTTGTTGCTGCATTTTTGGTAACGTTTGAGCCGTTTGAGCTAGAAACAAGACTTTTTTTGTTCAAATCTGCAGATTAGGCAACAGATGATGGATTATGTGGCTAATACGGAAAATGTATAATTGTGCGAAAGTCGGTGCAGCCAAACAGTAGCATAATTCCAGTGGCCATGCTCATACCTCTGACTAGGTCCAGAAGTGCTCCTCAGTGATTCCTTCTTTTTTTGTCTCATTGAGTTCATAGTTTAGCTTCTATGGAAACGAGGAAAACTAAACCTGAGGTTACCACTCAACAACACAAACTACCATACCACATAATTACTCTCCATAACACATAATCCCACTCTACATAATTCCTAAACACTAAATACCACATACTTTCTATCCACATAATTTCACTGCACAACATACCACATAATTCCACTACACACAACATACATCCACTCCACTCCAAAAAACATTAGTAAAAAACTTTTACATTTACAATGCCAATAGCTCTAACTCTTGCAAATGCGAAACCTATTACATTGCAAATGCTTCTTTAACTAGTAGTCACGTTTGCAGAGTGGTGGAGAAAGGGGGCTGGGCCTCCAACCAGTGCTCAGGAATTCCGCTGCGTAGGACTTACAGGAGGTACCAGGAGGGCTACTTGGCCCCCAAAGCCCCTCAGGAGTAAAGTGGACTTCATCCCCCAACCAGTAATGTGCCAGGAGGCGCATTTGCAGAGTGGTGGAGAAAGGGGGGTGTGGCCTCCGAAGACTTCTTAGCAATCCCACTGTGTGGGACTTAGTGGAGGTAACAGGAGGGGTAGTTTGCCCCCAAGGACAACCTTGGGGGCCAACTACCCCTCCTATTACCTCCAGTAAGTCCCACACAGCAGCATTGCTAAGTTCTCATAGCAGGCCACGCCACCTTTCCCCACCACTCTGCAAACGCGCTCCCTAGCGTGCTCTTGGATGGGGATTAAAGTCCACTTCACTGCTGGGGATCCTTAGGGGCCAACTAGTCTACCTGATACCTCCAGTATGCCCCAGATAGTGAGATTACTGATAGGTGGACACAGGCCACGCCCCCTTTGTCCACCACTCTGCAAATGCGCCTCCTGGCGTTCTCTTGGTTGGGGGATGAAGTCCCCTTGCCTCCTGAGGGTCCCTGGGGGCCAACTAGCCCACCAGGTACCTCCAGTAAGCCCCACACAGCTGGATTGCTGAGAGTAGTCCGAGGCCACACCCCCTTTTTACACCACTCTGCAAACGCGCCTCCTGGCGCACTGCTGCTCGGGGATGAAGTCCACTTCAGTCCTGAGGTCCTCAGGACACAAGAGGACCTCATCACCCCACCAGCAGTGCGCCAAGAGGCGCGTTTGCAGAGTGGTATAAAAAGGGGCTTGGCCTCGTACCACCTTTCAGCAATCCCACTGTGTGGGGCTTACTAAAGGTACCTGGTGGGCTAGTTGGCCCCCAGGGACCCTCAGGAATGAAGGGGACTTAATCCCCCAACTTAGAGCGCACCAGGGGGTACGTTTGCAGAGTGGTGCAGGGAGAAGCCAGCTTTTCTTTTTTTAAGTGTGGCCCCCCTTCTTGTAGTATTTTTTGGGCCCTGGGGACCCCATCCCCCAGGGCCTGAGCATTTTTTTCATAAAAAAAAAAAAGGAAAAAATGGGAGTGGGGCCACGAGGCCCCCCTCACCTGGGCCACCTCTTGCCTCCTTTTTTTTTTTATCACGGGAGGGGGGCTGCGTGGCCCACCTCCCCTGGGCCACTTCTGGCCCCGGGGACCACATCCCCCGGGGCCTGGCCAGCCTGATTTTTTTGAGGAGGGGGCCATCGCCAGTAGGTAGTTATAGTTAGGACCTCGTTTGTATTGAAAAAGCGTTTTTTGATTTGCTAATATCTTTGGCGTCGTTTAACAAATCTTTGTGAAATTCTCCAAAAAAAAGGTCTATCTAGGTCAGCTCCTATCGTGAAAGTTTGGGGGTGATTCGTCAAGCGGGGGCGGAGAAAAAAGGGGGGTCCCAAAAAGTGTTTTTCGTGTGTTAATTTCCATAGGAAATTTTGAGACAGGCTACAGCCCGAACTGCTGAACGGAATTACACCAAGTTTGGCAGAAAGGTAGCTCTTGGTTCAGAAAGCTACCTTTGTTTAAATGGTTAAAATCCGTTCAGTAGTTGCTGAGAAATTCAAAAATAAGAGTCAAAAATCAATTTCCCATAGGAAACTTTAGGCAAGGCTACAGCTCGAACTGCTGAACGGAATTACACCAAATTTGGCAAAAGGTAGTGCTTGGTTCAGAAAGCGACCTTTTTTAAATGGTGTAAATCCGTTCAGTAGTTTTTGAGATATTAAAGAAAATATATATATATGTGGGCGGAGCCTAACCCCCGAGCACGAGCTTGGCTCTAATTGGCTGCCAACACTTCAAACCAGGAAGTGTTGGCAGCCATCTTGTGCCTCGCATCAAGTGAAAATCAACTGCCACCAACAGCAACAGTTGGGGTTAGTTTGCTGCTGTGAAGAAGAGGGTGGACCTTGCAAGCGCAGAGACCATGAAGAGCAGCGTAGAGAAAGTGCTGATAGCGGGGATTTGACTGTATTTAGAAGAAGGGTCCCGGCGGCGGCTGCTGTTCGTGGGCAGAGGCGGGAGGGAGGCGGGAGTGCAGACTCGTGGCTGCCGCTCCTCTCTGCCACTGGCTGCCACGGGTGCTGTCTGCCGGCTTCAGTGAGGATAGGAGCTGCGCGGGGGCAGCAGAGGCGGATATGCTTATTTGTGCTGATAGCGGGGATTTGACTGTATTTAGAAGAAGGGTCCCGGCGGCGGCTGCTGTTCACGGGCAGAGGCGGGAGGGAGGCGGGAGTGCAGACTCGTGGCCGCCGCTCCCCTCTGCCACTGGCTGCCACGGGCGCTGTTGGAGGGTTTGGGGCAGCTCCCAAGTGTACACTCAAGAAGTCTATTAAGGGACAAGCCTCATGGACTCACTCGGAGGAACTTGGGATCTCCCCGATCGTCGGATTCTAGGGTGCGGGTAGACAGAACGGGGGAAAGAGAGTTTAGGTTTAAAAGAACACATGGCTCGGAGAATTGGTGGGAAAAGGGAGAGCCACGTCACAGGTTTGAGAGTGAAGCGAAATAGTGAGGAGGAAGCGGGACCAATTAAAGGGGTCATCAAAGGTAGGGAAAACCATGTCTCTTTACCCAGTCGTTTCATCACCAGTAAGGTACGTTCCCGCATTCACCAGTGGCACGTTTACAAAGTCTCAGGAAATTAAGGGCTCGCTGGTGACCAAAATGCCAGTCTAAGTAATTCGGTCTGTGCCAAGGGGCATCAGTGTGATGAACCGTCCGCTGAAGCATCCGAAGGTCAAATGTGGATGCATAAACAAGTACATCGGACACCTAATTTTAAGAAACAGACAAGGGCAATTCATTGTTTTGATGAATTAGTAAAGATCTCGTCGCGTGACGTGAATGTCAGCAATGCTGTATCCATAGCGGAGGGAAAAACTCTGAAAAGCAATTGATAAAATAATGCGCGCCAATGTCCATTTAACAATTGATGGCAAGTAATCTAGAAAAAAAATACACTGTTAAATCGACTCATAAAAATCGAATACATTTAGTGAGGAGGAAAAACACGCTCATACGGGGTTGTTTCAGACAAGTGTAACTGAAGAATTAAAATACCAGATCGAAACACAGACGCCAAGAGCGCCTGGAGGTGCAGAATACCCCGACTCAGAATTTAACAACTGTAAATGTGTCAGAATTAAAGGCACGCGCCTTTTATTCCACAGCAGGCTCGGTTTCCACAAAACCATGGGATTTCTACAAGGTATAAAAGACGAGCTCAGCCTAGGAGTTAATGTTTCTGGTGCTCTCCAGGGTGTTTTGTTTTTATTCTGCAGTACTCCAAACGAGCGGTGCCAGCCCTCGCCGCCTCGTGTGTCTTTAGAAGCAGACGGACTCCCTGGTCCAGATGATTAAAGGGGTACTTCTCAGACCTGCTCCCCATGATTTATGGGCAAGAAAACACGCACGTTTTCCCACTCCATCACACGCCTTGGCTGGGTTAGGGGATGGGAGGGCGTCTTTTCAGATGAATCAGTTCTGTGGTGGGTGACGGAGGGGGGCAGAAACATAAAAACACCAATAACAGCGCTTCCCACCCAAGAGCACTGACAACCTGGAAATACCAGAAATAAATGATGAACATATATTTTAAAGTGACAGTTTCTATTGTAAACGCAAGAGACAAACATCTAGCACCAGAATACACGACTGCCAGGGCCTGTAAGCCACAGGAGGGCTCGTGGAGTTAAACGCTCGCCACTGAAACATGCGGCAACTCCTACCCAGCCTCCCATCCTTTCAAAGCTGTTAAATTGAGAAAAACTACTTTGCCCAAAAGCAATACTTGCTATTTATAGCGCCGAGAAACGGCAGAAGTGTGGTGTGAAGCACTATCGACAAAACATTCCATTATTATTTAAAAATAGGATACGCTGGAGCCTTAGGCACACTTTGAAAAGAGGATTGTAGAAATGCGCCTGAGATTTAACATTTAATTTGAGGTTTTGCCAGAACTGAGTGCCTCGTAACTTATCTTTGGGAAAGTCCATAACTAAAATGTCCCAGTACACATTTTCATGTTTGTGCCATTTCTTGTCCCCTGCGCTTGTTTGACTTGTCAATCAGTATATGTATTGAGCTGACTTGTGGCTTTTCTTCACGTTGGGGTGGGTGAAGTCTATTGCTTTTACGCTCTTGTCATTGGATGTTTGTGGCTAGGCCGCATCCCCTCACACTGCACCCACCCTCAAGTTCGACCTCTGTCGAATCTCTTCAGCCACACATCGCCGAGAGACAGGGTAAAGGCGGTCTATTATTATTAGAGACAGTTGAGACAAGCCTATTTTCCCCTAGAAAAGTCATGCTCAAATGGGACTACCATCAGGGCATTATTTATGGATTTGCATATATTTCCTATAGATAACTGTATGCCCCTTTGGTGGCTATGTGCACCTCGGTGCTTCCGCTTGTATTGAAGCACCCCCCCCATATAATAGCATAGATATTAATGACTAGCTCGTGCATCAGACTGTGGGGGTCATGAGGGAGGGTGTTCTTTGTTTTGTTTATTTATTTATTTGTGGGTTTCTGTATAGCGCGTACTTTACCCTCAGGTGTCAGAGCACTTTGTTTCTCTCACTATATAGCACCGAGCTCCTTGGACGCACACGTGTGAGTGAGAAAAGTGTCGAGAGACCCTCAGTGCCTGTTTATCCCTTCCTGGATGTGTCAGGTGAGCGCCTGGAAGAGGTCTCAAGACCCTCATGGCGCTACCTCAATCCCAGGCACCCCCCACCACCCCGGAGAGGCCAGTCCACCCGCCACTTAAAGTGCAATAAACGTGATACAGCGGTGTCTCTGTGTCTCCGGCCTGGTGCTGGGTGACAGGCCCATGATTCATGGGTGGGGGCGGGGGTCTGTGCGAGCTGCCAGGACTGCGGGGAATGCGGTGAGGGAGACGGACTAATCTCCTGGGCAGGGACGGAGGCTCCCATCTGATGACCCCCGCCCGGCCAGGGGCTCTGGCTTCCATTGCCGACTGTCACCCCTATCTCCTGCGGCCCGCCCGCCCCACCTCGGCCCTTACTGGGGGAGGTGGGGAGCTGCCCTCCCACAAAATTAGCCCTCGCCCCACTCGAGAGAACACTCACCCCTGGTGCTGCACCACAGACATTCACTCCACCTCTGGGTATCAACATACGGGCAATTCTCAAGCACTCACTCGTTTATTCAGTCTCTGACGCCTTCCTGACTCGAGATGGTTTGATTGTGTGTGTTTGTGTTTCTGATTGTGTCTGCATGTATGTGTGTTTATGAGCGTGACTTTGTGGTTGTGCCCGTGTGTTTTTGAGTCTGTGTCTATGTGTGGGTTTGTGGGTATTTCTGTCTGACTGTGTTTGCGTGGCGTGCGTCTCTCTGTGAAGGTAGGTCTGTGAGCGGGAATGCGTCAGTGTGTTTTTGTGTGTTGTGTCTGTTGTGCGTTTGTCTCCATTTGTGTTCTGTGCATGCGTGTCTGTTTGTGTACCCCATCACCTTGTTTCTGTTTGAAGGGGGCTTAGTTTTACCCTCAACAAAAGAGCTACACGCACCTCTGATACATATTCGTTTTTTTTGCTCCAAAACACAGCACAGCGCGCTAAATTAATATCTCTAACTACAGACGCGGAGTAAAGACCAGATCATCATCAACACCGAGGAAAACAGTAGCTATTTTTTTTATGAACTGCCCCTTGCGCATCATGGTCTCAAGCGTATTTGGTGTGAAATAAAAGTCTTCAACTAGACATGACATTTAATGTAGGGGTGGGCAAAGTTTCACTCCATGGAACTCCATGAAGTTACAGAAAAACTCTGCAAGATGTTGCAGAATTCTGCCAACGGGCATAAAATATGCAGCTCGCGCATCAATTCAGTGCTGGTAACACAAGCAGCACTAAAAACTGCTTAATTTGTAAAAGACGAAGTGCCGGGGCTCTCGACGGGAGGGCACTGCAGCTTGCACCACACATTGCCCCAGCCAGCTGCCAATGACAGTACACACACAGCTACTAACCATCCCACTCTTACAAGTGTTACAATTCATATTATTACAGGCCCCCAGAGCTAAAAGAATGGCTTGGGAGGCAGGTATTAGTCATTGTAAATGTAAATTGAACTAATAAATGGCTGTTGTTGTGCTCATTCCTAAATTAGTCAGACAGTGCCACCATGTGGCAGTCTGTCATAAGCCCCGGTGCCGGCACTTAGGAGCCGGTGCCAAGCACCGGAAGCCACAGGCTCAAATTAAGCACTGACTAAAAATAAGCGTGAATGGCAGCATGCACTGTGCAACACCACGCGGCCATTTGAGTTGATTTTGCTGCCGCTCAAGTAGAAAATCTACTCGAGCATCAGCAAATCTACTCGAACGGCATCCCTCGTGAACGTGGGCAACCGCCTGCGTTAGCAAATCGCGATAGGAGACACCAATTCATGTTTGCCAGCTAACATATTCTTGAGCCTTGCGGGAGAAAAATTCTGCCAAACAGCAATTGGCGAAATTTGCCCAGAACTCTGCTTTAAAGAGTAATGCAAAGTGGCCAAAATTCTGCCAATTTTGCGAACATTCCGACTACCCCATCTTTTGTGTTCAGCTACATTGTGTGATTGGTAGAGGGGTGTCTAGCAGCCAATTAAGGTCTTCTGGGCTTATATCTTTATGTTTTATCACGGACTCTTGATGACGTGTTCACTATGATGGTACATTTTAGAGGTAACAAACCTCCCCGGAAGCAGAATGCACGGAATAAAAATAAGTCTATATATATATATATATATATATATATATATATATATATATATATATATATATATATATATATATATATATATATATATATATATATATATATTACCTACTGTCGGTTGCCAGTAGGTAGTTATAGTTAGGACCTATTTTCCATAGGAAAAGCATTTTTTGTTTTCTCAATAACTTTGGCGTCGTTTGACGAATCATCGCGAAATTTTCAAAACAAGTGGGGCGCTCCGGTCAGCTCCTGTCTTGAAAGTTTGGGGGTGATTTGTCAAGCAGGAGCTGAGAAAAAAGGGGGGTCCCAAACATGTTTTCTCCATGTTATTTTCCATAGGAAACTTTAGACAAGGCTACAGCCCGAACTGCTGAACGGAATTACACCAAATTTTGCAAAAAGGTAGCCCTTGGTTCAGAAAGAGTCCTTTTTGTTAAATGGTGTAAATCCGTTCAGTAGTTCCTGAGAAATTAAAAAATAGAGGTCAGAAAATCAATTTCCCATAGGAAACTTTTGCCAAGGCTACAGCCCGAACTGCTGAACGGAATTACACCAAATTTGGCAAGAAGGTAGTGCTTGGTTCAGAAAGCGTCCTTGTTTTTAAATGGTGTAAATCCGTTCAGTAGTTGCTGAGAAATTCAAAAAATAAAAGTTTTGATATATAGGGACGCGGTGGATTCGCGAACACTCCCGACCACGAGCTTCACTGTGATTGGCTGCCAACACTCCAAACCAGGAAGTGTTGGCAGCCATCTTGTGACTCGGTAGAACCTCGGACCAGTTGAGAGCTGCTGGGTGGAAGACCTCAAGATTCTAGATGGAGCATAGTGCTGTATTCTGTACCTCAAGTATGAGGCCCCCATATTGTGGAAGGCCTTGTAGGCCAATACCAGGGCTTTAAAATTTGTCCTCTTACGCACTGGAAGCCAGTGTAGGGACTTCAAATGAGGGGTCATGTGTGTCCTGAAGCCTACCATAAGTATGGCTCTTGCCGCGGCGTTTTGACCACCTGCAATCGGCTGAGAAGATAGTCAGGGAGGCCCAAGTACAGGACGTTCACATAATCGAGGCGAGAAACAATCAGTGCTTGGACCATTGTTTTCCTGTGAGGAACTGGGAGTAGTGGAAAGAAGTTCCTCAACATTTTCAGTAGGCCAAAGCATGTGCCGGCCACTGCTTGGACCTGGGACTTCATGGACATGTCTGCGTCCAATTTCACCCCAAGGTTTTTAATGGTGGTAGCTAGATTAACAGGGGGAGACATATTCTGTGGCCACCAATTGCGCCATTCCTCTCCCGGGTTGTGTCCCAAAAAAATATTTCTGACTTTTCAGAATTGCACAACAATTGGTTCTGTTTAAACCAAGCGAACACCTTAGACTGGCAGATGTTTATCTCAGTCCCATTCAGGGCCATATCCTTTTCGCAGGTGAACAATAACTGCGTATCGTCGGCGTAAGATATTACTTTAGCGCCGTATTGTTCCGCCAAAAGCGCCAAGGGTGCCATGAACACATTGAACATGGTGGGGCTCAGGATAGATCCCTGTGGGACACCAACATTCAGCGGGGAAATAGGGGCTGAAAAAGGGGGAGACCAGACAGTTTGCTGGCGGCTTTCCAAATAAGAAGTGACCCACCGAAGGACCGTGCCACCAATGCCACAGCCCTGAAGTCTGTGCAGAAGAAGAGCATGGGGCACGGTATCGAAGGCCGCGGAGAGGTCCAACAATACTAATTCGGCCTTGCCTCCTCTATCAAGTGTGGTTTTAATTCGTGCTGGTGTCGCCAATTCTGCCGAATTTTTTTTTAAAAATGAAGCGCGGACTCCCGCGCTTCATTTAATTGAGGCCCCCGGGTGGGCCAGGTCCCGGGGGCATTGCCAAAAAAATATATGCGGGGGCCCCCGCAGCCCCGGGGACCGCCACCCCCGGGGCTTGCTTTAAATAATGTGCTGGAGGGCACTCGGCCCTCCCGCAGCCCCGGGACTGCCACCCCCCGGGGCTTCCTTTAAATAATGTGCGAGAGGGCACGCGGCCCTCCCGCAGCCCCAGGGACCGCCACCCCCGGGGCTTGCTTTAAATAATGTGTGGGAGGGCACTCAGCCCTCCCGCAGCCCCGGGGACCGCCACCCCCCGGGGCTTCCTTTTTAATGTGTGGGGGGGCCTCCAAGGCCCCCCCAAGCCCCGGGGACCGCCAACCCCGGGGCTTCTCTTAATTATTCGCGGGGGCACACAGCCCCCCCACTGCCCCGGGGACCGCCACCCCCCGGGGCATTTAAAAAAAGAAAAAAAAACCTGTGTGGGGGGCTTGAGCCCCCCCACACGTCCCAGGGACCACCACCTCCCGGGACACTAATACTGCAAATGTGGGGGTCCATTACAGACCCCTGAGCCCCGGGGCCCACCACCTCCCCGGGGCTTCAATCACATTGGGAAGGGGCCGCGCGGCCCCCCTCCTGGAGCCCTCCATGGCCCTGGGGACCGCCACCCCCCAGGGCCGGCTCCTGCAGTGTCCCAGGGTGCCCACCCCCGGGACACTGCTGTTTGCTATGGCAGGGCGGGAGCCCTGCGGCTCCCGCCCTGTCATAGCAAACTTGCTTTGGATTTTGGAAGCGAGAGCAGGGAAGCCTGCTCTCTCTTCCAAAATCCAAAGCAGATTGCTTTTCCACACGGGGAGCTGCATGTCAGCAGCTCCCCGTGTGGAAAAGCAATGCCTGCTTCCGCAGGAGGCGGGGAGCCGGCGGGACCGTGGGGGCATTGGGGCTCCCCCCACGGTACCCAACGGATAGAGCCAGCCCCGGGGGATGGGGTCCCTGGGGCTAGCAGTGGCCCGGGTAGGGGGCCACGCAGCCCCCCTCCACAAAAAAATAAAATAAAAAAAATTAAAGGCCGGCCCCGGGGGATGGGATCCCCGGGGCCAATAGAGGCCTCAGGAGGGGGGCCTCGCAGCCCCCCTCCTTAAATAAATACGGGGATGGGGTCCCCGGGGCTGGAATTGGCCACGGGAGGGGGGCCCACGCGGCCCCCTTCCCACTTAGATTTTTTTTTTTTTTTAAAAAGGGGTCAGGCTCTGGGGGATGGATGGTTTTGTAAGAGTAAAATGTCCAGCTAACTATAACGTCCCTGAAACCTATGGTTTTTTCAGTGAATATATATATATATATTACCTACTGGCGGTCGCCAGTAGGTAGTTATAGTTAGGACCTCGTTTCTATTGAAAAAGCATTTTTTGATTTGCTAATATCTTTGGCATCGTTTAATGAATCTTTGTGAAATTCTCCAAACAAAAGGTCTATCCAGGTCAGCTCCTATCCTGAAAGTTTGGGGGTGATTCGTCAAGCGGGGGCGGAGAAAAAAGGGGGGTCCCAAAAAGTGTTTTTGTGTGTTAATTTCCATAGGAAATTTTGAGTCAGGCTACAGCCCGAACTGCTGAACGGAATTACACCAAGTTTGGCAGAAAGGTAGCTCTTGGATCAGAAAGCTACCTTTTTTTAAATGGTGTAAATCCGTTGAGTAGTTGCTGAGAAATTCAAAAAATAAGAGTCAAAAAATCAATTTCCCATAGGAAACTTTAGGCAAGGCTACAGCCCGAACTGCTGAACGGAATTACACCAAATTTGGCAAAAAGGTAGTGCTTGGTTCAGAAAGCGACCTTTTTTTTAAATGGTGTAAATCCGTTCAGTAGTTTTTGAGATATTAACGAAAAAAATATATATATATATCTGGGCGGAGCCTAACCCCCGAGCACAAGCTTGGCTCTAATTGGCTGCCAACACTTCAAACCAGGAAGTGTTGGCAGCCATCTTGTGCCTCGCATCGAGAGAAAATACATCCAGTCTCCCCACAAAGAGCCGCGTTTTTGGCTTATTTAATAGGCGGGTGCCCACCCACCTATTTATACTTTTAAAAACCGAAGCGGGAGCCCACCCTGCCGGTTCGTGCCCCCCTGCGTGAGGCCGCCGCTGAGAACACCTGGGATCAGCTGAGTTGCTGCGCTGCCCGCCGCGACCCGGAACCAAGGCAGAGTCTGCCTGGCTGTGGGCGGGGCCTGCGAGTGCAGCAGCGTTCGTGGTTCCTGGCCGGAGGTCTGGCACTCCGCAAAAAGCCGTTCACCCGCTCGGTGAGTTTAGCTGGCAACCGTGAGGGCTGGAGGGAGCCCCACGGCCTAGTCGTGTCCTTTTAGCTGTGCTCGATTCGCAGGTTGCATGTCTCGGGCGGCGTGCGGGTTTGTAAGTATGCCCGCTTCCGATCACTTGTATGCTTTTGCCTGCGGTATTTGATCCGATGGCGGGGGAGCCGGTTTCAAGCTGTCCCGCTCTCCACAGTTTGCATGTCGTCTCTGCTTTCACTCTCGGGCGGCGTGCGGGTTTGTAAGTATGTCCACACCCGTCCCACCCACCCCACTCATGTTAATGCTTTGCTTGCTGTGTTAGCATCGTTGGTTTGGGCATCTAACCCCCGAACTTCGGTTTTGGTGCATGTTTATTCGGTCCTCGGAAATAGTTGCAGTCGGTGAGCGGATTGTGAGTATTCCCGCTCCCGCCGCTTTTGGCTGCATGTTTATGCATTTCCCGTGCAATTCTGTTGTAGTTACGGTCAGTGAGCAGTTCATGAGTATTGCCGCTCCCCCCCCGCTTGCTTGTTTCTGCATCTCCGTGCAAGTTTCCTTTGTTTGTTGGCGGTGAGCGTCTCTGAGGTTTTCCTGCGCTCACTGCATTCCCCCAGCACCTACAATAGCTCAGTTGGTAGAGCAGAGGGTTGTCGGAGAAAAACAGTGATCCTTAGGTCGCAGGTTCGAAACCGCTGTGAAATAATTTTTCTTAATTTACGATAGTTTTTAACACGGGATGCCAGCGCTCTGTAATACGGGGATTGACTTACCCTCGGGCATGAGTCTCAATCTATTTATTTATGTCTGGTGTATGAGGCACATGCGGTTTCCAAGAGGCACAATACTGAATGTAACAGTCTTACCTTCAAGTGATATCTTAAAGCCACGTGATCTTGGGGCAAATTAGGCGCATGTAAATCCCACACCCGTAGTCTCGGAAATTCTAATATTAAAATTCCTCGAGGGAGAAGACGGAGACACTGACCCTGGTGTAGGAACAAGGCTTAAGCCTCAGTGGGGGTTCAGCATCCTGTGTCTCTGGGCGAATCTCAGTAAACAATATGGCAAAAAAATAATAATAATATTAATAATAAAATTGGTTATATAACTGAGTTCTTGTTTGCAGTTAATAACCTTCTGCTTGCTCCTTTCCATTTGGTAATTCAGGCATGAGTCACTGCGGCACAGTGGTTAAGGGATCTGCCTCTTACTTCCAAGGTTATGTGTTTTTGCTTCAGTTGATGCTCGTATGTAGTGCATGCTTAAGTTTCAAACTCGTATGTATTGCATGCTTAAGTTTCAAACTCGTATGTATTGCATGCTTAAGTTTATGCCTGTATGGGTGGCTTTTTATTCCGCTAGCTGCGGGTGGGATTGGTGAGTATTCCCGCTCCCGCCGCCGGTCTCCTACATGCCTATTTTGTTTGAAATCTCTCCTTTTTACTGCACAGGAGTCACTGAAGCTAAAAGAAGGCTATGGAGGACATTTGCAAGTGCTTTGTCTCGCGCTCATTTTGGTATAGCTTCTTTGTTTGGAGTTCTCTTACCGTCCAAATTGTTTCTTAACGCAAAAACACCCACACATGCTGGCATGAGGGATCTGTGATTTGAACGCTATCTGCTGCAACATTCAGAGATTTTCAAGTTACATGTTCAAATCCTGGCTGATTTGGGATGGTAATGTAGTAATATTACATTGGTTAAAAGTAACATCCGCTATTTACAGTGCTTAATAACGGCAGACGCGCAATATAAACTTATTAATACTACTAAAACATCTGTTCGTAACACTGATTAGGAGAGTTAACGGTTCCCTTATGTGAGGTCTCCTTAAGAGTCCTCGGCTAATCTTGATGTTACCAGTAACAGGAGTTAGTTGCCTGGCTATAAGGATTAAAAGTAGAGGGTAACTCTGCGGGTCTCGATTTTTTCACTTCCTCATTTGGCCAGCTGAAGGTAGAAGTAATTCGTAGCGAAATAGCAGGGGAGTTTGGGAATTACCATCGGATTCGACTCTCCGATTTTCTAGCAATTTTAGCTGGTTCCCGCATGCCAGGCCAGAGTGCCTCTCGGCCCACACACTGACATATAACACCAGCCTATCCAGCACTGCCAGGTGGTCCTGGACCAGTCTGACCCTGGCTGAGAGACGAGACTCTGGGAATAGGCTCCGGGGTGCACTTGGGAAGGAAAGACATTTGACCATAGTGCACTGAGCACAAGAAAAGGGTACAGGGGCAGACCCCCACAATAGCGCCTCCAGGCTGGCACAGCCTGGGAGAATAAGAGTAGTGCACATATGGGAAAAAGGCACGTTGCACAGCCCGAAAGTGGCACCAGTGACGCAGCACGGGTTCAGTGAAACTAAATGCAAGCACTGGAAATGCCCCCCCACACCTTGGTTCGGCAATAAAAGACAGCCATAATTTAGGTATATTGGCCCCTCATACCCCCTGGGCCCGGTGCCACTGCACCTGGTGCTCTATGTATAGCGCTGCCCCGTGGCACCGATAAAATTACCAGGGGCACTATAGTTTGAATCAGCATGGTTTAGAGTACACCTCACGAATCTGGGTTATTGTATTATTTAAATAACTCGATTGTGGCAACCTTTCTTTAAAAATTGTTGTTGAAATGTGCTCACCGAGACACAGGCACACAAGATGTTCTGCAAAATACAAATATCGGCGAGAAATAGATGGGGGCAAACAGGGAGGCATTTCACCTCTGAAAGCTTAGCTCTGTACTGACGCACAACCCACTGAGCTGCAGCAAAGCCTTGTGTTCACCTGCCTGCCATTTCCATCTAGTTATAATATAAGAATTTAATAAGGGCGGGGCGTAAATGCTGCAGGATGGTAGGGGGGACATCTCAGCTAAACGACCAAAGATGCAGGCAAAGTTACCAGCGCTATAAATAAGGTGGCCTGGCGCTATATTATAGTTGTTGTTCCTCCAGCGGTGGTTAGCGCCTCCAATGCTTGTTTATTAATTAATCCCCCAATTTACAACGCGCCAGGGGGCGCGTTTGCATAGTGGTGCAGGGAGGGGGCGTGGCCTGATGTGACAAGTTTGCAAACGCGCCCTGTGGCGCATTTTAAGTTGGGGGATTAAATCCCCTTGAATCCTGAGGGTCCCTGGGGGCCAACTAGCCCACCAGGTACCTCCAAATATCGCCAGGGAGCTGCGTTGCAGAGAGGTGGTCCAAGTCCACGCCCCCTTTTTACACCACTCTGCAACGCAGCTCTGTGGCGCTTACTGGAGGTGGCTGGTGGGCTAGTTGGCCCCCAGGGACCCTCAGGACTCAAGGGGACTTAATCCCCCAATTTACAATGCACCAGGGGGTGCGTTTGCACAGTGGTGCAGGGAGGGGGCGTGGCCTGATGTGACAGGTGTGCAAACGCGCCCTGTGGCGCGTTTTAAGTTGGGGAATTAAGTCCCCTTGAATCCTGAGGGTCCCTGGGGGCCAACTAGCCCACCAGGTACGTCCAGTAAGCGCCACAGAGTTGCGTTTCAGAGAGGTGTAAAAAGGGGCGTGGCCTCGGACCACCTCTCTGCAACGCAGCTCTGTGACGCTTACTGGAGGTACCTGGTGGGCTAGTTGGCCCCCAGGGACCATCAGGATTCAAGGGCAATTAATCCCCCAAATTCAAACCCGCCAGGGGGCGCGTTTGTACAGTGGTGAAGGGAGGGGGCGGGGCCTGATGTGACATGTGTGTACTTATGCAATCACTCCGCCAAAACCCAAGCACTTATAAATTCACCATGCACTCTCCTTGCAGCACTCTAATCATCCAGTCACTACCCATGCACTCATGCAATGACCCATGCACTAACTCATGCACTGCTACAATACCTAAGCAGTACCCATGCAGTCCAGCCATCACCCTGTCACTACCCATGCACTCCTGCAATCACCCAGCAAGCACCATGTACTTATCCAATCACTCCGCCAAAACCCAAGCACTTATAAATTCACCATGCACTCTCCTTGCAGTACTCTAATCATCCAGTCAGTACCCATGTACTCATGCAATGACCCAGGCACTAACTCATGGCAAATACAGAGGAGGTCATGCTAATCACAGGGGTACCCCAACGCATAGTGTTCCCTAGTGTATGTAGGTGTTTTCACTGTATTCTAAGTGTCTTTTAGCATACCACTGGCTCTAGGCCTGGTTAGTCAGAGTCAGTTACCACCAGTACCTGTCAGCAAAATGTTGGGGGCACAGGAGGACTTTCTGCTCCTCTGTTGGTTCTTTCTGCACATCTCTTGCTTCTTCCTGCACTTTTCTTCGTCTTTCTGGACTTTTGTTGCCTCTTTCTGCCTCTTTGTGGTGCTTCTTTCTGCGCTTTTCTTCCTCTTTCTTCGCATGTCCTACCTTTGTAGGCATAGTTAGAAATTAGCATTTAAAAAACCATTGAAATTCACTGAAAAAACCATAGGTTTCAGGCACGTTATAGTTAGAAATTAGCATTTAAAAAACCTAAGAAATTCACTGAAAAACCATAGGTTTCAGGAACGTTATAGTTAGTTGGACATTTCACTCGTACAAAACCATAGAAATTCCCCGTTATAGTTAGTTCAGCTAACTATAACTCGCGCCTCGCAATGCACTGCTGATGACGTCACATATTACATCATTCATGACATGGTCAGTGACATCACTGATGACATCACTGATGACATCTCAAATGACATCACTGATGACATCACTGATGACATCATCCACGTAATAATCTGATACACCTCCTCACACTCTAATACAACCTTTGATACACCCACTCTAAAATGCAGACTACCATTTTCGAAACCATAGACACACCAATACCAGTTACTACATACCCACTCACTGATTCCTAGGTCTACACACATGTCCACTCATTCATCCATACAGTTACTCATACATGCAGTCACTCATCAATACAGCACTATCATATGCACTCATACACCTATACAGACACTCACACACCACCACTCACCCATTGAGTTACTCACACTCCTAGTCAGTCTTGCAAAGAATCAATCACACTACCATTTACTCACCTATACAGTTATACACACACCACCTCACTTATTCTGACAGATACTAACACATACTTACTCTCTTATACAATCACTGATACAAGCACACACTCATCCATACAGCCACTCTTACAATCACTCACTCTCACATATAGTCATTTATATACTCCAACACTCACATATACTGCCTTTCACATATGTAGTTATTCGCACATGTACCACTAAGACATCCATTCACTCACCAACACACCCATACACACACTCACCCACCCATACAGCCCTTCACAGATGCACTCTTGAACCCATACACCCAGTGAATCACCTGCTCACACATCTATGCAAAGAGTCACACCCCCCCACCCACCCACAAGAACACTCAGGCACCCATACAGATACTCAGACAACCAATCAATAACCCATATAGACACTCATGTGGCTACTCACCAACCCATGCTGCCGCTTACACACCAACTGATAGACTGATACAGACATTCACACAGTTTAGTCACAAACACATGCATTCAGTAACACATGTTTAATCACTCACTTATACAGTCAGTCACGCACCTACTAAATCATCCATTCAGACACTTATACAACCACTCATTCTTCAATACACCTTGGCATATATATATTAAACATATTTAACCTTTACAGAAACACATAGTTACTGGATGATGTCATCAGTGATGTCATTTGAGATGTCATCAGTGATGTCATCAGTGATGTCACTGACCATGTCATGAATGATGTAATATGTGGCGTCATCAGCAGTGCATTGCGGGGGCGCGTGTTATAGTTAGCTGAACTAACTATAACTGGGGAATTTCTATGGTTTTGTACGAGTGAAATGTCCAACTAACTATAACGTTCCTGAAACCTATGGTTTTTTCAGTGAATATATATATATATATATATTATCTACTGGCGGTCGCCAGTAGATAGTTATAGTTAGGACCTATTTTCCATAGGAAATTCGCAACATTCTATTTCCAATAACTTTGGCGCCGGTTGATGACTCTTCGCGAAATTTTGAAAACTCGTGGGGCGCTCCGGTCTGCTCCTATCCTGAAAGTTTCGGGGTGATTCGGCAAGCGGGGGCCGAGAAAAAAAGGGGGGTCCCCAAACGTGTTTTCTCCATGTTAATTCCCATAGGAAATTTTAGACACGGCTACAGCCCGAACTGAACGGAATTACACCAAATTTGGCAAAAAGGTAGCGCTTGGTTGAGAAAGCGACCTTTTTTTTAAATGGTGTAAATCTGTTCAGTAGTTGCGGAGAAATTAAAAAAATAAGAGTCAAAAAATCAATTTCCCATAGGAAACTTTATGCAAGGCTACAGCCCGAACTGCTGAACGGAATTACACCAAATTTGGCAAAAAGAGGTAGTTCTTGGTTCAGAAAGAACCCTTTTGTTAAATGGTGTAAATCCATTCAGTAGTTCCTGAGAAAATCAAAAGTAAAAACACATATATATCTGGGCGGAGCCTAACCACACATGTCATCGTGAGATCTGATTGGCTGTCAGCACTTCATCCTGGAATTGCTGGCAGCCATCTTGGGACCAATATAAATAATAGTACCCCATTGAAATGCATTGTAGTGAATCGAAGATTTTGAGGGTTACCAAAAGGAGAACTATAAAGGGTGATAACAGACTTTAGTTACATTAGAATTCATTTGTTGATGGTACCATACTAATTTCAGGAATTGTGGTGTGTTCTAAGGTGATTTTACCCTGTGAAAAACCTTCTGCTGGGATATCATGAATCATGTTTGAGAGAAAACTATTTTCACATGCTTGTCCCATACAGTTTTGGAAGGTGCTCCAGAAGCTAAAATGAGAGCATATTTTCTGTAAATTCACATTATCTTTCTCAGTCATGTGAGAATAAAGTCTGACATTCTCAGTAAAACATGTACATCCAACAAGGGCAGAGACTGTCAGTTGATTCCTTTGTGTTCTACTGCAGCTTCCCAGAGTGTTCTAAAGAACAACTAGAGTGCTAACAGCCTTACTTATGACAAAAGTATGGCACACCTGAAGCCATCTTGATTGGAATAAACTGGTAACACTTAAAACATTTAATTTAAAAAGGAACAAAATGATGGGGTTCATTTTGTCATAGAAATTATGGTTAGTGCTGTAGAAAGAAAAATTAGGACATGTTTTAAGTGTGATCTCAAATATCTTCCTGTTATATTTCAACAGGAGCAGCCTGTCAGTTGATGCCTTTGTGTTCTACTGCAGCTTCCCAGAGTGTTCTAAAGAACAACTAGAGCGCTAACAGTCTTACTTATGACAAAATTATGGCACACCTGAAGCCATCTTGATTGGAATAAACTGGTAACTCTTAAAACATTTAATTTAAAAAGGAACAAAATGAGGGGGTTAATTTTGTCATAGAAATTATGGTTAGTGCTGTAGAAAGAAAAATTAGGACATGTTTTAAGTGAGATCTCAAATATCTTCCTGTTATATTTCAACAGGAGCAGCCTGTCAGTTGATGCCTTTGTGTTCTACTGCAGCTTCCCAGAGAGTTCTAAAGAACAACTAGAGCGCTAACAGTCTTACTTATGACAAAAGTATGGCACACCTGAAGCCATCTTGATTGGAATAAACTGGTAACACTTAAAACATTTAATTTAAAAAGGAACAAAATGAGGGGGTTCATTTTGCCATAGAAATTATGGTTAGTGCTGTAGAAAGAAAAATTAGGACATGTTTTAAGTGAGATCTCAAATATCTTCCTGTTATATTTCAACAGGAGCAGCCTGTCAGTTGATGCCTTTGTGTTCTACTGCAGCTTCCCAGAGTGTTCTAAAGAACAACTAGAGGGCTAACAGCCTTACTTATGACAAAAGTATGGCACACCTGAAGCCATCTTGATTGGAATAAACTGGTAACACTTAAAACATTTAATTTAAAAGGAACAAAATGAGGGGGTTCATTTTGCCATAGCAATTATGGTTAGTGCTGCAGAAAGAAAATTTAGGGCATGTTTTAAGTGAGATCTCAAATCCTCTTCTATTTCATTAGAAAATTCTGACATGCAGACTGAAACAATCACTTTCAATACCAGCAGTAGACTTCCAGTTAACTCCCTGGTGAGCAGTAGCTTTACTACAGTGATCTAATGAACAACTAGAGTGCTAACATTCTGAATTTATGGCAAATGTGTGACACATCTGAATGCCTTCTTGATGGAATCAAAGTAAAAAACTGAAAGCATTTCCTACTGAGGAGACTGCAGTAAATGACGAAATTAGGAAACTTCATAACAAATAAGTCTCCCAAGATGGCCACCAGAGAAAAAAAGAGCCCAAATGTAGCACAAATATCACCCAGATGTAGCCCACATATAGCCCAATGACAGAAGTGTGCAAAACACTTTTTATTTTTAGTTTTTCTGCAGTTTTATATAGTGCAAACTGGTCAGGTATTGGAGCGTTACATCTTACTTGGACCCCTTATTGCGTATTTTGCACGAAGTACATGAGATTGATCTTGCGAAACATTGACCTTTACGATTCTGTTAACCTGAAGTTGCTCTGAACCGGGCTTTGTAACACCCGTTTTTACCTACTGGTTTTAATTAATTCTCACTGTATTGTATTAGGAAAGAGGATTTACTGTTTTTATGTACACTTTTATGATCTATGTTTCCAAATCACATCAAATAAAGTTTAATGAATTCTATGGCAGGACGGAGGCGAGGATTATGCATATCTTTCCTCACTTTATTTGCATAGCAGTTCAAAGAAAACGTAACACAACAATCATTAAACAAAAGACTACACACCCCATGAACCATTAGGGGGTAGTCTCCAAGGCAACTATAGTCCAATCATATCACAGTCCATTGTATATAATATCGTAGACGTCCCTTCCGCTTCCTCTTTCTTCACTGCTCGTCAGTTAAGTGCATTCCTTACATTCTTGGCTTAATCTGACGTTGTTGCAGTTTGTATAGCGGTTTCTTGTGCACGTTATTAGCATTATTGACTTGGTATTGTTTCATATTCCCTGCGCAGCAGGCTCTTGCCCGAGCGCGTTCTCCCCCTCGCAGTTTCTCCCGCTGTGTGCTCTGCGCACGGTGAGATCCTGTCAGGCGCGTCTGGTCCGAGCGAGGCAGCTCCGTCGAGCGCTCCCGCTGGTCTTTACGCGCTTTTGGGAATCCGGTCACTCCTTTAGTGTCCGCTTGATTCCCGACCAACCCTCGCCTAATTTTGACACCGCTACACGGTGATTTCCCCACACGGCCACGTTATTGGTATTGCGCCTCAGTCTATTCTTATAACAGCTTCGGGGAAAGCCCAGCTGTTGGAGCACCGGCGAGGGGGCTGCCTTAAGGATTTTAAGGGCATTTGTTCTGTGCTCACAACCTCTGCTATCATGTCTTCTCCAGAAGACCATTTTTACTCCTCCTACCAGGAAGTGGAGGAGGAATGGCCCCCCAACTTCTCCCTCCAGCAGTGGACCAAGCCCTCTCTCTGGCTATATCTAGGGTGCTGGCTCCTCTTAGGGATCAGGTTGATAAGCTGGCGAAAAGCATCCCTGGGGTGTTCAGTGACTCAGATCTGGTGGTGGCGGGTCCCAGTAGCTCCCAGATGGGGAATAAAAGGGCCGTTAAGCATAACGCGGGGCACTTGGAAGGATTTGATAAACTTACGGAGACCTTCCTCAAGAGTGCGCGAATGCTAAAACATGCACCCTGCTGGGAGGAGGAGGGGCCCGGAGAAAATTACGACACTGTCACCACTATTGTAGACCCCGACGGCGGGTTTCCCTTAGAGGGAGAGGGTGTATCGGAGGACGATTTCTCCTCCGATGAGGATAAGGACTCGGGCGTCCCTGGCGTCCAGAGTCCCACTCCTCTCAGTCCCCGGTTGGGGACGGGGTCCACTCGGACATGTTCGAGCCTACCCAAATTTACCATCCTAGGTCAGCAGAGTGGACACCTGACGCCAAAGTGGCAGAGTATGTGGTGGGGAAAATCCATCAACCCCTTGAAAGGGAGGTCAGGAATAGGATGAGGGGAGAATGCCCCAGGTCCTCACTGAAGGGGAAGGTGGAACACACGCCTGAAATTGATGAGAAACTATGTACCTTTTTCTCCAAGTATATGAGGGATCCCAAGAAAGGAATTGATAGGTCTTGGATGTGGTAGGGCCCTTGACCAAAATTATTCAATTGACGGAGCATTCCAAAGAGTCAGGATCCCCTTTGTCCACGGATATTGTGGCTGGTTGGGCGCACTACCCTAAACCCTAAAACACTACCCCCTCCACTACCCAAACACCACTGCACTACCCTAAACCCTAAAACACTACCCCAGCACGACACCCTACACTACCCAAACATAACTGCACTACCCTAAACCCTAAAACACTACCACCAGCACGACTCCCTACACTACCCAAACACCACTGCACTACCCTAAACCCTAAATCTACCCACAGCACAACCCCCTACACTACACAAACACCACTGCACTACCCTAAACCCTAAAACACTACCCCCAGCACAACCCCTTCACTACACAAACACCACGGCACTGCCTTAAACCCTAAAACACTACCCCAGCATGACCCCCTATACTACACAAACACCGCTGCACTACCCTAAACCCTAAATCTACCCCCAGCATGACCCCCTACACTACACAAACACCACTGCACTACCCTAAACCCTAAAACACTACCCCCAGCATGACCCCCTTCACTACCTAAACACAACTGCACTACCCTAAACCCTAAAACAGTACCCCCAGCACGACCCCCTTCACTACCCAAACACAACTGCACTACCCTAAACTCAAAAACACTACCCCAGCATGACCCCCTACACTACCCAAACACCACTGCACGACCCTAAACCCTAAAACACGACCCCTACACTACACAAACACCGCTGCACGACCCTAAACCCTAAAACACTAGAACCCAGCATGACCCCCTACAGTACACAAACACCACTGCACTACCCTAAACCCTAAAACACTACCCCCTACACTACACAAACACCACTGCACTACCCTAAACCCTAAAACACTACCCCCAGCACGACCCCCTACACTACACAAACACCACTGCACTACCGTAAACCCAAAACACTACCCCCAGCATGACCCCCTACACGACACAAACACCACTGCACTACCCTAAACCCCCCTACACTATACACACACCACTGCATTACTCTAAACCCTAAAACACTACCCCCAGCATGACCCCCTCACAACACAAACACCACTGCACTACCCTAAACCCTAAAACACTACCCCCTATACTACACAAACACCACTGCACTACCCTAAACCCTAAAACATTACCCCCAGCATGACCCCCTACACTACACAAACACCACTGCACTACCCTAAACCCCCTACACTATACAAACACCACTGCATTACTCTAAACCCTAAAACACTACCCCAGCACAACCCCCTCACAACACAAACACCACTGCACTACCCTAAACCCTAAATCTACCCCCAGCATGACCCCCTACACTACCCAAACATCACTGCCATACCCTAAACCCTAAAACACTACCCCCAGCATGAACCCCTACACTACCCAAACACCACTGCACTACCCTAAACCCTAAAACACTACCCCCAGCACTACCCCTACACTACACAAACACCACTGCACTCCCTAAACCCTAAAACACTACCCCAGCACTACCCCCTACACTACCCAAACACCACTGCACTAACATAAACCCTAAAACACTACCCCCAGCACAACCCCCTACACTACACAAACACCACTGCACTATCATAAACCCTAAAACACTACCCCCAGCACGACTCCCTACACTACCCAAAAACCACTGCACTACCCTAAACCCTAAATCTACCCCCAGCATGACCCCCTACACTACCCAAACACCACTGCACTACCCTAAACCATAAAACACTACCCCCAGCATGACCCCCTACACTACACAAACACCACTGCACTACCCTAAACCCTAAAACACTACCACAAGCATGACCCCCTACACTACTCAAACACCACTGCACTACCCTAAACCCTAAAACACTACCCCAGCATGACCCCCTACACTACCCAAACACCACTGCACTACCCTAAACCCTAGAAAAGAAACCCCCACCCCATGCCCAATCCCCCTTACCTCTCACTCCTCGTGGTTCCTCTCTCCTCGTGGTTCCTGCTTCACGTCGTCTCTGAGGGGCGGTGCACGTCGTTGTGAGGAAACGGAACAGCCTCTGTTTCCTTACAACGACATGGATCGTCTACATGTTTTTTAGAACGCATACCATACATACCTTTACAACAAAATTCGTTGTAAAGGCATGCGTGGTAAATGACCATGCGTTCTAAAAAAATGCGTAGTAATGACTTCATGATGTACAACGCATGCGTGGTAATGCATGCGTTGTAATGGTATCGCAAAGTAAAAAAGTCGTTGTAACGGCTGTTTACCGATCGAAGCTGGCCCCTGTTCTTCAGTGAGACGTTTATTTGATTAATTAGGAGGAAGGAATGTGGTTTTTTTACCGAAAAGTGCATTCCCGGCTGTTGTACTGTGAAAGTGTCCGCGTGGCCTGGTTTCACTTCCGGTGAGAGAGTGGAAGAGTCTGTTTGGATCTAAAGGAGTTCTGTTGTTGGATGGGGCCGGCGCGACATGTCATCAGAAAACATAGCTAATGGAAAGCGTCCTCCCTGAAGTGTGGAGCAGTGCCATGAGAGGTCAACGAGTGTGCGTCCCACCGCAGTATGACCGTACCGCATGACCCATGTGCCACCTCCAGGGTACGGGAGGCAGAAGCGGCATCGCAGGTCCTCTTGAAGACCGTTGTAGCACTAATTCTACATTTGGTACTAGGGCATTTTAACTTCGTTGTTCCTGCCAGATACAAAGAGAAGATCCTGTGTTATTCAGTGCCCTCATTACCTTTTTTGTGGGTTGTGGTGCTTGTCACTTCGCTGCCCGCCAGTGCACACGACTGGGCACCCCACCTCGTGTGCCATCTGCAGGGCCTCTGCCTCCGGATCACTGGTTTCGGTTTCTGGAGTGGCAACATAAACAGTTGCTCCCAAAGGACTAGCCTGAACACTTAGGTGAATATCCCCTGCACCAGCATTCCACGGAAATTCTTTCCTAGCTTTCCCACGTCAACGAGGACGTCATAATAGCACAGCTCCGCTCGCGACACCGTATGATGTCATCGGAGCCATAAGAGGACCTCGTCGGCGTGCTGACGTCAGTTCCACCCATTTTTCCCGTGCCACCAAGGCAAACAGGGGACCGAGACATTTTCACATGTATACATAGTATAATAAATATATATATATTCACTGAAAAAACCATAGGTTTCAGGCACGTTATAGTTAGAAATTAGCATTTAAAAAACCTTAGAAATTCACTGAAAAAACCATAGGTTTCAGGCACGTTATAGTTAGAAATTAGCATTTCAAAAACCTTAGAAATTCACTGAAAAAACCATAGTTTCAGGGGCGTTATAGTTAGTTGGACATTTCACTCGTACAAAACCATAGAAATTCTCCCGTTATAGTTAGTTCAGCTAACTATAACTCGCGCGCTCCGCAATGCACTGCTGATGACGTCACATATTACATCACTCATGACATGGTCAGTGACATCACTCATGACATCACTGATGACATCTCAAATGACATCACTGATGACATCACTGATGACATCATCCAGTGAATGTGTGTTTTTCTGAAAATTAAATGTTTTATATATGTATATCTCAAGGTCGATGGAAGAATAAATGGGTATATAAGTGTCTAAATGGATGATTTTTTTTTGTAAAATTGATTGTATAACTGACTAAGTGTATCTTAGTGAATACATGGGTTAGTGAGTAATGTTTAAATATGAAAATATCTGTATCAGTCTCTCACGTTTTGTATAAGTGGCTGCATGGGTTGGTGAGTAGCTACATGAGTGTCTATATGGGTTATTAGTTGGTTTTTTGAGTATCAGTATGAGTGTCTGAGTGTCTGTATGGTTCGGTGGGGGGTATTACTTAGTGCATAGATGCATGAATGAGTGACTCACTGTTTGTATGTGTTGAAGACAGCATGTGTGCAGGACTGTATAGGTGGATGAGTATGTGTATGGGTGTGTTAGTGAGTGAATAACTGTCTCAATAGTGTCTTTATGAGTAACTACATATGTTTTAAACTAGTATATGTGAGTATTGGTGTATATAAGTGAGTATATGTGAGAGTGAGAGATTGGAAGAGTTCCTGTACAAATAAGTAGGTGTTTCTATAAGTGATTGTTTAAGAGAGTAAGTATGTGTAAGTTTCTGTAGAAGTAAGTGTGGTAGTGTGTGTATAACTGTATATGCAAGTAAATGGATGTTTGATACTTTGTTTGCATGTGTGACTATGTGTGTGAGTAACTCTATGGATGAGTGGCGGTGTGTAACAGGATGTATAGGTGTATGAGTACATATGATGAGTGAGTACATGTATGAGTGACTGTATAGGGACTGTTGGTGAATGAGTGGATGTGTGTGTAGATCTTGGAATTACTGAATAGGTGTGTTGTAACTGGTATTGGTATGTCCATTGTTTTGAAAATGTTAGTTTGTATTTTTGAGTGTGTGTATCAAAGGTTATATTAGGGTGAGAGGAGGTCTGCCACTCTATCACAATGATGATGTCATCAGTGATGTCATTTGAGATGTCATCAGTGATGTCATCAGTGATGTCACTGACCATGTCATGAGTGATGTAATATGTGACGTCATCAGCAGTGCATTGCGGGCGTGCTAGTTATAGTTAGCTGAACTAACTATAACGGGGGAATTTCTATGGTTTTGTACGAGTGAAATGTCCAACTAACTATAACGCCCCTGAAACCTATGGTTTTTTCAGTGAATTTCTAAGGTTTTTTAAATGCTAATTTCTAACTATAACGTGCCTGAAACCTATGGTTTTTTCAGTGAATATATATATATATATATATATATATATATATATATATATATATTACCTACTGGCGGTCACCAGTAGGTAGTTATAGTTAGGATCTCGTTTCTATTCAAAAAGCGTTTTTTCTTTTGCCAATATCTTTGGCGTTGTTGGACGAATCTTCGCGAAATTGTCAAAACTAATGGCCCGCTCAGGTCAGCTCCTGTCTTAAAAGTTTCGGAGTGATTCGTCAAGCGGGGGTTGAGAAAAAATGGGGGTCCCAAAACGGCAAAAATGTAGCCCTTGGTTCAGAAAGAGCCCTTTTTTTTAAATGGTGTAAATCTGTTCAGTAGTTCCTGAGAAATTAGAAAAAGAAAAGTTTCGATATCTGAGCACCGAGGAGGGTTCGTGAACCCTCCGGGCACGAGCTTCACTCTGATTGGCTGCCAACACTCTAATCCAGAATGTGTTGGCAGCCATCTTGTTACTCGGTAACCGAGTCACAAGAAAAGAGTAAAAAAAAGGTGAAAAACAAGAAAGGGGGCAGGGTAGAAACACCCTGACCCCCAAGGCCTGCTCAGGGGGTCCCACAAGGATCCCCAGGGCCCAAAAAAGCATTTTTTTTTTTTAAATGGCAGAATTTGCGTTGGGGTCGCGAATCCTGCCGTGAAAATAAAAAAAAAACAAAGCGCAGGCTCCGGCGCTTCGTTATTGTTAAGCCCTTGGGTGGGCCAGGTCTTGGGGGCATGCACAAATTATATAGCGGGGGCCCGCGGGGTCCCCCACAGCCCCGGGGACCGCCACCTCCCCATGGCTTCATTGATGGTTTGCGGGGGGCACGCACCCCCCGCAGCCCTGGGGACCACCACCTCCATGGGGCTCATATCTATAATAATTAATAAAATATGTGTGGGGGGGCTCAAGCCCCCCCACATGCCCTGGGGACCACCACCTCTCCGGGGCTTTTGCCAAGTAACGCGGGAGGCATGCAGCCCCCCACAGCCCCGGGGACCGCCACCTCCCCGGGGCTTTGAAATGGAGGGAAGGGGGCCACATGGCCTCCACCCCCCAGGGCCAGCTCCTGCAGTGTCCCGGGGTGCCCACCCACGGGACACTGCTGTTTGCTATGGCAGGGCGGGAGCCGTGCGGCTCCTGCCCTGCCATAGCAAACGCTGCTTTGCTTGATTGAAGCGAGAGCAGGGAAACCTGCTCTCACTTCAATGAAGCAAAGCGGATTGCTTTTGGGCAAGGGGAGCTGCATGTCAGCAGCTCCCCTTGCCCAAAAGCAATGCCGGCTCCCGCAGGAGGCGGGGAGCCGGCAGGACTGTGGGGGCATTGCGGCTCCCCCCACGGTCCCCAACGGAGAGGCCAGGCCCCGGGGGATGGGGTCCCTGGGGCCAGAAGTGGCCTGGGAGGGGGGCCACGCGGCCCCCCTCCTCAATAAGTAAAATTTAATTAAAAAAAAACACGCAAAGGCCGGCCCCAGGGGATGGGGTTCCCGTGGCCAGAAATGGCCAAGGGGTGGGGGGCCACGCGGCGTGTGAGGAGGTGCATCAGATTGTCACATGGATGATGTCATCAGTGATGTCATTTGAGATGTCATCAGTGATGTCATCAGTGATGTCATCAGTGATGTCATCAGTGATGTCATTTGAGGTGTCATCAGTGATGTCATCAGTGATGTCACTGACCATGTCATGAGTGATGTAATATGTGATGTCATCAGCAGTGCATTGCGGGGGCACGAGTTATAGTTAGCTGAACTAACTATAACGGGGAATTTCTCTGGTTTTGTACGAGTGAAATGTCCAACTAACTATAACTTTCCCTAAAACCTATGGTTTTTTCAGTGAATTTCTAAGGTTTTTTAAATGCTAATTTCTAACTATAACGTGCCTGAAAACCTATGGTTTTTTCAGTGAATTTCAAAGTTTTTTTAATTGCTAATTTCTAACTATAACGTGTCTGAAACCTATGGTTTTTTCAGTGAATTTCAAAGGTTTTTTAAATGCTAATTTCTAACTATAACGTGCCTGAAACCTATGGTTTTTTAAGTGAATTTCAAAGGGTTTTTAAATGCTAGTTTCTAACTATGCCTACAGAGGTAGGACATGTGAAGAAAGAAGAAAAACGCACAGAAAGAAGCAAAAGAAATGCAGAAAGAAGCAACAGAAGTCCACAAAGACAAACAAAAGTGCAGGAAGAAGCAAGACATGTGCAGAAAGAACCAACAGAGGAGCAGAAAGAGGCCTTGTTGCAAAATCATCCCGTGCCCACAACTTTTTCAGACGGGTACTGGTGGTAACTGACTCTGACTAACCAGGCCTAGAGCCAGTGCTATGCTAAAAGACACTTAGAATACAGTGAAAACACCTACATACACTAGGGAACACTATGCGTTGGGGTACCCCTGTGATTAGCATGACCTCCTCTGTAAGGCCCTAGTACATAATAGGGCAGGGGGATTAAAACTACCTCTAAGTCAGAGGTGCAGAAATAAGCTACTTTAACTAGTAGTCACGTTTGCAGAGTGGTGGAGAAAGGGTGCTGGGCGTCCAACCAACACTCAGGAATTCCGCTGCGTAGGACTTACAGGAGGTACCAGGAGGGATTCTTGGCCCCCAAACTCCCTCAGGACTAAATTGGAATTCATCCCCCATCCCGTAGTTTGCCACGAGACACGTTTGCAGAGTGGTAGAGAAAGGGGGCCATGGCCTCCGAAGACGACTTAGCACTCCCACTGTGTGGGACTTACTGGAGGTATCAAGAGGGGTAGTTGGCCCTCAAGGACATCCTTGGGGGCCAACTTCCCAAACTATTACCTCCTGTCAGTCCCACACAGCAGCACTGGTAAGTACTCGTACCAGGCCACGCCCACTTTGCCCACCACTCTACAAACGCGCTCCCTGGCACGCTCTTGGATGGGATTGAAGTCCCCTTCACTGCTGGGGGTCTTTTAGGGGCCAACTAGCCTACCTTTTACCTCCAGTAAGCCCCACGCAGTGGGATTGGTGAGAGGTAGACAAAGGCATGCCCCCTTTCTCCACCACTCTGCAAACACGCCCCCTGGGGCGTTGTAATTTGGGGGATTAAGTCCCCTTGAATCCTGAGGGTCCCTGGGGTCCAACTAGCCCACCAGGTACCTCCAGTAAGTGCCACAGAGCTGCGTTGCAGAGAGGTGTAAAAAGGGGTGTGGCCTGGACCAATTCTCTGCAACGCAGGCCTGTGGCGCTTACTGGAGGTACCTGGTGGGCTAGTTGGTGCCCAGGGGCCCTCAGGATTGAAGGGGAATAAATTCCCCAACTTAAAATGGGCCACAGGGCGTGTTTGCACACATGTCACCTCAGGCCCCGCCCCCTCCCTTCACCACTGTGCAAACACGCCCCGTGGCATGTTTTAAGTTGGGGGATACAGTCCCCTTGAATCCTGAGGGTCCCTGGGGTCCAATTAGCCCACCAGGTACCTCCAGTAAGCGCCACAGAGCTGCGTTACAGAGAGGTGTAAAAAGGGGCGTGGCCTGGACCACCTCTCTGCAACGCAGCCCTGTGGCGCTTACTGGAGGTACCTGGTGGGCTAGTTGGCCCCCAGGGACCCCCAGTATTGAAGGGGAATTAATTCCCCAATTTACAACGCGCCACAGGGCGCGTTTGCAGAGTGTTGCTGGGAGGGGGCGGGGCCTCTGGCACGATCGCAGTCTTTTTTTTTTTTTTTTAGAAGGGGGGCTATGTGGCCCCCCTTCTTTTTCCTTTTTTTGGGCCCTGGGGACCCCATCCCCCAGGGCCTGACCCCTTTTTAAAAAAATCTCAACGGGAAGGGGCCGCGTGGGCCCCCCTCCCGTGGCCCATTCCGGCCCCGGGGACCCCATCCCCCGGGGCATGGCCACATATATTTATGTATTTTAAGGAGGGGGGCTGTGTGGCCCCCCTCCTGAGGCCTCTATTGGCCCCGGGGACCCCATCCCCCGGGGCCGGCCTTTTTAAAAAAAATGTATTTACTTTTTTGGGGGGGAGGGGGGCCACGTGGCCCCCCTCCTGGGCCACTTCTAGCCCCGGGGACCCCATCCCCGGGGCAGGCCCTATCCATTGGGGACCGTGGGGGGAGCCCCAATGCCCCCACGGTCCCGCCGGCTCCCCGCATCCTGCAGGAGCCGGCATTGCTTTTCCACATGGGGAGCTGCTGACATGCAGCTCCCCGTGTGGAAAAGCAATCTGCTTTGCATTTTGGAAGCGAGAGCAGGTTTCCCTGCTCTCGCTTCCAAAATCCAAAGCAAGTTTGCTATGGCAGGGCGGGAGCCGCGAGGCTCCCACCCTGCCATAGCAAACAGCAGTGTCCCGGGGGTGGGCACCCCGGGACACTGCAGGAGCCGGCCCTTGGGGGTGGCGGTCCCCAGGGCCATCACGGGCTCCAGGAGGGGGGCCGCACGGCCCCCCTCCCTTCAGTTTCAGTTTCAGTTTCAAAGCCCCGGGGAGGTGGTGGTCCCCGGGTCCGTAACGGACCCCCAAATTTACATACTTAGTGCCCCAGGGAGGTGGTGGTCCCCGGGGCGTGTGGGAGGCTCAAGCCCCCCCACACAGGTTCTTTTAAAAAAAAAAAAATAAGCCCCAGGGGGTGGCGGTCCCCGGGGCTGCGGGTGGCCGTGTGCCCTCCGCAAATATTCAAGAAAAGCCCCAGGGGTGGCGGTCCCCGGGGCTTGGGGGGGCCTTGGAGGCCCCCCACACATTAAAAAAAACAAGCCTCGGGGGTGGCGGTCCCCGGGGCTGCGGGGGGCCGTGTGCCCCCGCAAATATTTAAGGAAAGCCCTGGGGGTTGGCGGTCCCCGGGGCTGTGGGGGCCTCCCGCAATTACAATATAGCATGCCCCCGGGACTTGGCCCACCCGGGGGCTAAATATTAACAAAGCGCGGGAGTCCGCGCTTCGTTTTTTTAATTTTCACTATTAAAAATATGCTTTTTTTAGCCCTGGGGGAGGAGCCCCTGAGCAGGCCTAGGGGGTCAGGGTGTTTCTACCCTGCCCCCTTTTCTTCTTTCTCACCTTTATTTCCCTGTTTTCTTGTGACTCAGTTCTACTGAGTCACAAGATGGCTGCCAACACTTCCTGGTTTGGAGTGTTGACAGCCAATTAGAATAAAGCTCGTGGTCAGGAGGGTCCGCGGATCCACTGCGCCTCTAGATATCAAAACTTTTATTTTTTGATTTTCTCAGCAACTACTGAACGGATTTACACCATTTAACAAAAAGGGCTCTTTCTGAACCAAGGGCTACCTTTTTGCCAAATTTGGTGTAATTCCGTTCAGCAGTTCGAGCTGTAGCCGTGTCTAAAGTTTCCTATGGAAAATAACATGGAGAAAACACGTTTTGGGACCCCTTTTTTTCTCGGCTCCCGCTTGGTGAATCACCCCGAAACTTTCAAGACAGGAGCTGACCGGAGTGCCCCACTAGTTTTGAAAATTTCGCGAAGATTCGTCATCCGGCGCCAAAGTTATTGGGAAAAGAAAAAACGCTTTTCCTATGGAAACTTGGTCCTAACTATAACTATCTACTGGCGACCGCCAGTAGATAATTTATATATATATTAACTGAAAAAACCATAGGTTTCAGGAACGTTATAGTTAGTTGGACATTTCACTCGTACAAAAACATAGAAATTCCGGCGTTATAGTTAGTTCAGCTAACTATAACTCGCGCCCCCGCAATGCACTGCTGATGACGTCACATATTACATCATTCATGACATGGTCAGTGACATCACTGATGACATCACTGATGACATCTCAAATGACATCACTGATGACATCATCCACGTGAAAATCTGATGCACCTCCTCACACCTGAATATAACCTTTGATACACCCACTCTAAAATACAGACTACCATTTTCGAAAAAATAGACACATCAATACCAGTTACTAAATACGCACTGACTGATTCCTAGGTCTACACACACATCCACTCATTCACCCATCAATACAACACTATCATATGCACTCATACACCTATACAGACACTCACACACTGCCACATATCCAGAGTTACTCATACACTTAGTCAGTCATGCAAAGAATCAATCATACTTCCATTTACTCACCTATACAGTTATACAGACACAACCTCACTTATTCATACAGATACTAACACATAATTACTCTCTTATAGAATCACTGATACAAATACACACTCATCCATGCAGCCACTCTCACAATTACTGACTCTCACATATAGTTATTTATATACACCATCACTCACATATACTGCCTTTTACATATGTAGTTACTTGCACATGTACCACTGAGATATCCATTCACTCACCAACACACCCATACACACCCTCACCCACCCATACAGCTGTTTCCACATGCACTCTTGAACCCATACACCCAGTGAATCAACCACTCACACATCTATGCACAGAGTCACACACCTCCCACCCACCCACACACACACACTCAGGCAGCCATACAAATACTCAGGCAAGCAATCAATAACCCATATAGACACACATGCAGCTACTCACCAACCCATGCAGCAGCTTACACAACAGCAGACAGACTGATACAGACATTCACACAGTTTAGTCACTAACCCATGCATTCAGTAAGACACATTTAATCACTCACTTATACAGTCAGTCACGTACCTACTAAATCCTCCATACAGACACTTATACAGCCACTCATTCCTCATACAGCTTGGCATATATACATAAAACAAAATTAAACTTTACAGAAACACACAGTCACTGGATGATGTCATCAGTGATGTAATCAGTGATGTCATTTGAGATGTCATCAGTGATGTCATCAGTGATGTCACTGACCATGTCATGAATGATGTAATATGTGACGTCATCAGCAGTGCATTGCGGGGGAGCAAGTTATAGTTAGCTGAACTAACTATAACGCCGGAATTTCTATGTTTTTGTACGAGTGAAATGTCCAACTAACTATAACGTTCCTGAAACCTATGGTTTTTTCAGTTAATTTCTATGGTTTTTTAAATGCTAATTTCTAACTATAACGTGCCTGAAACCTATGGTTTTTTCAGTGAATATATATATATATTTAGTATACTATGTATACATGTGAAAATGTGTGGGTCCACCTGTTTACCTCGGTGGCACGGAAAAAATGGGTGGAACTGACTTCAGCACGCCGACGAGGTCCTCTTATGGCTCCTATGACGTCATACGGTGACGCGAGCGGAGCCGTGCTATTATGACATCGTCGTCGACGTGGGAGAGCTAGGAAAGAATTTCCACGGAATGCTGGTGCAGGGGATATTCACATAAGTGTTCAGGCTAGTCCTTTGGGAGCAACTGTTTATGTTGCCACTCCAGAAACCAAAACCAGTGATCCGAGGGCAGAGGCCCTGCAGATGGCACACGAGGTGGGGAGCCCAGTTGTGTGCACCGGCGGGGCAGCGAAGTGACAAGCACCACTACCCACAGAAAAGGTAACGAGGGCACTGAATAACACAGGATCTTCTCTTTGTATCTGGCAGGAACAAGAAGGTTAAAATGCCCTAGTTCCAAAATGTAGAATTAGTGCTACAACGGTCTTCAAGAGGACCTGCGATGGATGCCGCTTCTGCCTTCCGTACACTGGAGGCGGCACATGGGTCACGCGGTACGGTCATACTGCGGTGGGACGCACACTCGTTGACCTCTCATGGCACTGCTCCACACTTCGGGGACAACGCTTTCCATTAGCTGTGTTTTCTGATGACGTGTCGCGCCGGCCCCGTCCAACAGCAGAACCCCTTTAGATCCAAACAGACTCTTCCATTCTCTCACCGGAAGTGAAACCAGGCCACGCGGACTCTTTCACAATACAACAGCCGGGAATGCACTTTTCGGTAAAAAAAACACATTCCTTCCTCCTAATTTATCAAATAAACGCCACTGAAGAACAGGGGCCAGCTTCGATCGGTAAACAGCCATTACAACGATTTTTTTACTTCGCGATACCATTACAACGCATGCATTACCACGCATGCGTTGTACATCGCGAAGTCATTACTACGCATTTTTTTAGAACGCATGGTCATTTACCACGCATGCCTTTACAACAAATTTTGTTGTAAAGGTATGTATGGTAAATGACCATGAGTTCTAAAAAAATGTAGATGATCCACGTCGTTGTAAGGAAACAGAGGCTGTTCCATTTCCTCACAACTACGTGCACCGCCCCTCAGAGACGACATGAAGCAGGAACCACGAGGAGAGAGGAACCACGAGGAGTGAGAGGTAAGGGGGATTGGGCATGGGGTGGTGGTTACTTTTCTAGGGTTTAGGGTAGTGCAGTGGTGTTTGGGTAGTGTAGGGGATCGTGCTGAGGGTAGTGTTTTAGGGTTTAGGGTAGTGCAGTGGTGTTTGGGTAGTGTAGGGGGTCGTGCTGGGGGTAGTGTTTTAGGGTTTAGGGTAGTGCAGTGGTGTTTGTGTAGTGTAGGGGGTCATGCTGGGGTAGTGTTTTAGGGTTTAGGGTAGTGCAGTGGTGTTTGTGTAGTGTAGGGGGTCATGCTGGGGTAGATGTAGGGTTTAGGGTAGTGCAGTGGTGTTTGTGTAGTGTAGGGGGTCGTGCTGGAGGTAGTGTTTTAGGGTTTAGGGTAGTGCAGTGGTGTTTGTGTAGTGTAGGGGGTCTTGCTGGGGGTTGTGTTTTAGGGTTTAGGGTAGCGCAGTGGTGTTTGGGTAGTGTAGGGGGTCGTGCTGGGGGTAGTGTTTTAGGGTTTAGGGTAGTGCAGTGGTGTTTGGGTAGTGTAGGGGATCGTGCTGGGGTAGTGTTTTAGGGTAGTGCAGTGGTGTTGGTGTAGTGTAGGGGGTCGTGCTGGGGGTAGTGTTTTAGGGTTTAGGGTAGTGCAGTGGTGTTTAGGTAGTGTAGGGGTCATGCTGAGGGTAGATTTAGGGTTTAGGGTAGTGCAGTGGTGTTTGGGTAGTGTAGGGGGTCGTGCTGGGGGTAGTGTTTTAGGGTTTAGGGTAGTGCACTGGTGTTTGGGTAGTGTAGGGGTTGTGCTGGGGTTAGTGGTTTAGGGTTTAGGGTCGTGCAGTGGTGTTTGGGTAGTGTAGGGGGTACTGCTGGGGGTAGTGTTTTAGGGTTTAGGGTAGTGCAATGGTGTTTGGGTAGTGTAGGGGGTACTGCTGGGGGTAGTGTTTTAGGGTTTAGGGTAGTGCAGTGGTGTTCGGGCAGAGTAGGGGGTCATGCGGGGGGTGGTGTTTCAGGGTTTAGGGCAGTGCAGTGGTGTTCGGGCAGTGTAGGGGGTCATGCGGGGGGTGGTGTTTCAGGGTTTAGGGCAGTGCAGTGGTGTTCGGGCAGTGTAGGGGGTCATGCGGGGGCAGGTGTTTCAGGGTTTAGGGCAGTGCAGTGGTGTTCAGGCAGTATAGGGGGTCATGCGGGCTGGTGTTTCAGGGTTTAGGGCAGTGCAGTGGAGTTTGGGCAGTGTAGGGGGTCGTGCGGGGGCTGGTGTTTCAGGGTTTAGGGCAGTGGTGTTCGGGCAGTGTAGGGGGTCATGCGGGGGGTGATGCTTCAGGGTTTAGGGCAGTGCAGTGGTGTTCAGGCAGTGTAAGGGGTCATGCTGGGGGTGGTGTTTCAGAGTTTAGGGCAGTGCTGTGGTGTTCGGGCAGTATAGGGGGTCGTGCAGGGGGTGGTGTTTCAGGGTTTAGGGCAGTGCAGTGGTGTTCAGGCAGTATAGGGGGTCATGCTGGGGGTGGTGTTTCAGGGTTTAGGGCAGTGCCGTGGTGTTCGGGCAGTGTAGGGGGTCATACTGGGGGTGGTGTTTCAGAGTTTAGGGCAGTGCAGGGGTGTTTGGGCAGTCTAGGGGGTCGTGCAGGGGGTGGTGTTTCAGGGTTTAGGGCAGTGCAGTGGTGTTCGGGCAGTGTAGGGGGTCGTGCTGGGGCTAGTGTTTCAGGGTTTAGGGTAGTGCAGTGGTGTTCGGGCAGTGTAGGGGGTCGTGCAGGGGCTGGTGTTTCAGGGTTTAGGGCAGTGCAGTGGTGTTCGGGCAGTGTAGGGGGGTCATGCTGGGGCTGGTGTTTCAGGGTTTAGGGCAGTGCAGTGGTGTTCGGGCAGTGTAGGGGGTCGTGCTGGGGCTAGTGTTTCAGGGTTTAGGGCAGTGCAGTGGTGTTCGGGCAATGTAGGGGGTCGTGCTGGGACTAGTGTTTCAGGGTTTAGGGCAGTGCAGTGGTGTTCGGGCAGTGTAGGGGGTCATGCTGGGGCTGGTGTTTCAGGGTTTTGGGCAGAGCAGTTTTGTTCTGGGCAGTGTAGGGGGTCGTGCTGGGGCTGGTGTTTCAGGGTTTAGGGCAGTGGTATTCAGGCAGTGTAGGGGGTCTTGCTGTGGGTGATGTTTCAGGGTTTAGGGCAGTGCAGTGGTGTTCGGGCAGTGTAGGGGGTCTTGCTGGGGGTAGTGTTTCAGGGTTTAGGGCAGTGCAGTGGTGTTCAGGCAGTGTAGGGGGTCGTGCTGGGGGTAGTGTTTCAGGGTTTAGGGCAGTGCAGTGGTGTTCGGGCAGTGTAGAGGGTCGTGCTGGGGGTGGTGTTTCAGGGTTTAGGGCAGTACAGTGGTGTTCGGCAGTGTAGGGGTCGTGCTGGGGGTGGTGTTTCAGGGTTTAGGGCAGTGCAGTGGTGTTCAGGCAGTGTAGGGGGTCATGCTGGGGGTGGTGTTTCAGGGTTTAGGGCAGTGCAGTGGTGTTCGGGCAGTGTAGGGGGTCATGCTGGGGTAGTGTTTTAGGGTTTAGGGCAGTGCAGTGGTGTTCGTGCAGTGTAGGGGGTCGTGCTGGGGTAGTGTTTCAGGGTAGTGCAGTGGTGTTTGTGTAGTGAGCAGCGCATGCGCTGCATCGCTAGGCGAGCCCTAAAAAGCATTGCACCAAGATGGCTGCCAACACTTCCTGGATTGAAGTGTTGGCAGCCAATTAGAGCCAAGCTCGTGCTTGTGTAGTTAGGTCCCGCCCAGATATATAAAGATTTTTTTCCCTTTAATATCTCAAAAACTACTGAACGGATTTACACCATTTAAAAAAAAGGGCGCTTTCTGAACCAAGCACTACCTTTTTGCCAAATTTGGTGCAATTCCGTTCAGCAGTTTTGGCTGCAACCGTGTCTAAAGTTTCCTATGGGAAATTGATTTTTTGACCTCTATTTCTTGAATTTCTCAGGAACTACTGAACGGATTTACACCATTTAAAAAAAAAGGGCGCTTTCTGAACCAAGGGCTACCTTTTTGCCAAATTTGGTGTAATTCCGTTCAGCAGTTCGGGCTGTAGCCGTGTCTAAAGTTTCCTACGGGAAATAACATGGGGAAAACGCGTTTTGGGAGCCCCCTTTTTTCTCGGCCCCTGCTTGACGAATCACCCCGAAACTTTCAGGATAGGAGCTGACCGGAGCGCCCCACTAGTTATGAAAAGTTCGCGAGGATTCGTCATCCGGCGCCAAAGTTATTGGGAAAAGAAAAAATGCTTTTCCTATGGAAACTAGGTCCTAACTATAACTATCTACTGGCGACCGCCAGTAGATAATATATATATATATTCCCTGAAAAAACCATAGGTTTCAGGCACGTTATAGTTAGAAATTAGCATTTAAAAAACCTTAGAAATTCACTGAAAAACCATAGGTTTTAGGGAAAGTTATAGTTAGTTGGACATTTCACTCGTATAAAACCAGAGAAATTCCCCCTTTATAGTTAGTTCAGCTAACTGTAACTCACGCCCCCACAATGCACTGCTGATGACGTCACATATTACATCACTCATGACATGGTCAGTGACATCACTGATGACATAACTGATGACATCTCAAATGACATCACTGATGACATCATCCAGTGACTGTGTGTTTCTGTAAAGTTTAAATATGTTTAATATATATAGGGAAAGGTGTATTGAAGAATGGTTTTTTAAATGCTAATTTCTAACTATAACGTGCCTGAAACCTATGGTTTTTTAAGTGAATTTCAAAGGTTTTTTAAATGCTAGTTTCTAACTATGCCTATAGAGGTAGGACATGTGAAGAAAGAAGAAAAAATGCACAGAAAGAAGCAAAAGAAATGCAGAAAGAGGCAACAGAAGTCCACAAAGACGAAGAAAATTGCAGGAAGAAGCAAGACGTGCAGAAAGAACCAACAGAGGAGCAGAAAGAGGCCTTGTTGCAAAATCATCCTGTGCCCACAACTTTTTCAGACGGGTACTGGTGGTAACTGACTCTGACTAACCAGGCCTAAAGCCAGTGCTATGCTAAAAGACACTTAGAACACAGTGAAAACACCTACATACACTAGGGAACACTATGCGTTGGGGTACCCCTGTGATTAGCATGACCTCCTCTGTAAAGCCCTAGTACATAATAGGGCAGGGGGATTAAAACTACCTCTAAGTCAGAGGTGCAGAAATATGCTACTTTAACTAGTAGTCGTGTTTGCAGAGTGGTGGAGAAAGGGTGCTGGGCGTCCAACCAACGCTCAGGAATTCCGCTGCGTAGGACTTACAGGAGGTACCAGGAGGGATTCTTGGCCCCCAAACTCCCTCAGGACTAAATTGGACTTCATCCCCCATCCCTTAGTCTGCCACGAGGCATGTTTGCAGAGTGGTAGAGAAAGGGGGCCATGGCCTCCGAAGACGTCTTAGCAATACCACTGTGTGGGACTTACTGGAGGAAACAAGAGGGGTGCTTGGCCCCCAAGGACATCCTTGGGGGCCAACTTCCCAAACTATTACCTCCAGTCAGTCCCACACAGCAGCACTGGTAAGTACTCATACCAGGCCACGCCCAATTTGCCCACCACTCTACAAACGCGCTCCCTGGCACGCTCTTTGATGGGGATTGAAGTCCCCTTCACTGCTGGGGGTCCTTTAAGGGCTAACTAGCCTACCTTTTACCTCCAGTAAGCCCCACGCAGTGGGATTCGTGAGAGGTAGACAAAGGCCATGCCCCCTTTCTCCACCACTCTGCAAACGCGCCCCATGGGGCGTTGTAAGTTGGGGGATTAAGTCCCCTTGAATCTTGAGGGTCCCTAGGGTCCAACTAGCCCACCAGGTACCTCCAGTAAGCACCACAGAGCTGAGTTGCAGAGAGGTGTAAAAAGGGGCATGGCCTGGCCCACCTCTCTGCAGCGCAGCGCAGTGGCGCTTACTGGAGGTACCTGGTGGGCTAGTTGGCCCCCAGGGACCCTCAGGATTGAAGAGGAATTAATTCCCCAACTTAAAACGCGCCACAGGACGTGTTTGCACAGTGGTGAGGGGAGGGGGCGGGGCCTGAGGTGACATGCGCACCCAGCGTGAATTCGGCCGATTTTTTTTTAAAATAATGCTTTTTTGGTCCCTGTGGGACCCCCTGAGCAGGCCTAGGGGGTCAGGGTGTTTCTACCCTGCCCCCTTTTCTTGTTTTTTGCGTTTGTTTCCCTGTTTTCTTGTGCCTCGGTTACCGAGGCACAAGATGGCTGCCAACACTTCCTGTTTTGGAGTGTTGACAGCCAATTAGAATAAAGCTCGTGATTGGGAGGGTGCGCGGATCCTCCGTGCCTCTAAATATCGAAACTTTTATTTTTTGATTTTCTCAGCAACTACTGAATGGATTTACACCATTTAAGAAAAAGAGTTCTTTCTGAAACAAGGGCTACCTTTGTGCCAAATTTGGTGTAATTCCGTTCAGCAGTTCCAGCTGTAGCCGTGTCTAAAGTTTCCTATGGGAAATGCATTTTTCGGCCTCTTTTTTTTAAATTTCTCAGGAACTACTCAATGGATTTACACCATTTAACAAAAAGAGTTCTTTCTGAAACAAGGGCTACCTTTTTGCCAAATTTGGTGCAATTCCGTTCAGCAGTTCGGGCTGTAGCCGTGTCTAAAGTTTCCTATGGGAATTAACATGGAGAAAACACGTTTTGGGAGCCCTCTTTTTTCTCGGCCCCCGCTTGCCGAATAACCCCGAAACTTTCAAAACAGGAGCTGACCGGAGCGCCCCACTAGTTTTGAAAATTTCGCAATGATTCGTCAACCGGCATCAAAGTTATTGGGAAAAGAAAAAACGCTTTTTGAATAGAAACAAGGTCCTAACTATAACGACCTACTGGCGACCGCCAGTAGGTAATATATATATATATATATATCTATATATATATCTATATACAGATTGAAAAAATCTTACGGAAAAACTGGAACATTTTACATCTAGACCCCACCATGTCAACCATTGTGGGAAACCATCCAAGTATTACTTACAGGAGAGCAAAAAATCTTTAAGATTAACTCGTTCACAGCCACTTTAAAGTGAAAAAACAAGACATGTGGCTTAAAATAAAGGGGTTCTACAAATGCTCAACCTGTAAAGTATGTCAGATTGCGCAAAATGTCAAGGAGATTCGCATGGCAAATAAAAAGATGTGGAAAATCAACCAATTGATCAACTGTAAGAGCCCATATGTTATCTATATAATTGAGTGCCCCTGCAAACTCAAATACTTGGGGAGCACTATTTGCAAACTCAAGAAGCGCATTCTGGAACACGTGAGGGCAACTATAAATGGAGATCGGAGTTACGCAGTTGCCGAACACATGGGAAAATGTCATGGTGGTGATTGGAAACAGTTAAAATTTTATGCTGTGGAGATGGTCGAACGCCATGTGAGAGGTGGCAATCGAGGACGCACCTTGAGACAAAAAGAATCACGTCACATCTTGGCCTTCCGAACTTTAACCCCTACTGGGTTAAATAAGGACGAGGAGATGCACTCGCACCTATAATGAGAGACTACCCCGTATGGACATAAAGATAGTACTGTAAATCTACACAAATAAAAAACAATTTGTTCTAGGTTGCCTTCCCTTCTCTCTAACTTTCCAATCTTATCCTCCTTCTTTTTCTTTTACCCTCCAGCCCTTCTCCCTTTTTCTTTTCTTTTTCTTTAACCCGTTCTTATCCTTTAATTTTTTAGTCTTATTCTTTCCTCTTTGCCTCACTAAAGTATGGTGTCTAAACACACAGATTAATAATCCTCACGTATGACAATTGATGAAATAAAAGTTTGGATGGATAATCTCCCAGGAATTAGGGGTTAAAAATAACATGAATTGAACAACAGGGCTAATGTGTAATGCTCACCAAACGGTATATAAGTAAATGCTGCTCGACCTAGTCCATAATCATATGAAATATAGGCCCACTAGAGGGCAGGATTGCAAGACTAGTTGATATATGATATTTGATCATAATGAAATGAATAACATTGTTTTGAATAAATTGTGCCATTAATGAGTAACTGTCCCACTGTGGAATATGATGCACACAAGGTATTGATAAAATGAATCATAAAATGTTTTTAAAAAGTTGGTGAGCGTAATGAAACCACAAACCAAAATTGCATAAATAAGTTTATTATACCTGGGATTATCGTATTACAACAGATATGTTGTCACACAATACTCACGAAATTCACTCACAAAATTTTACAAATGTTCCTTTGTTTAATGTTCTGCACAATTTATCACTACAATTACCAGAATGCAAAGCGCGCCTCATGAAGGATGTGATGTAATGACATGTGGTGGTTTTTAAATACGAGCCTATGGGCAGCACTCTGTACCCGTGATCAAGGTCTGCTGACAGACCGAAATGCGTAGGGCTGTTGTGCTTGTCCTACATAATGCTGTTGCCTTGAATAAATGGAGATTGGATTACAATTGCTACCCGTGAGTGCGTGTCTTTTTCTGTAAAGGAAAACTTCGTAATATATATATCTATATATATATTCACAGAAAAACCATAGGTTTCAGGAACGTTATAGTTAGTTGGACATTTCACTCGTACAAAACCATAGAAATTCCCCCGTTATAGTTAGTTCAGCTAACTATAACTCGCGCCCCCGCAATGCACTGCTGATGACGTCACATATTACATCATTCATGACATGGTCAGTGACATCACTGATGACATCACTGATGACATCTCAAATGACATCACTGATGACATCACTGATGACATTATCCAGTGACTATGTGTTTCTGTAAAGTTTAAATATGTTTTATATATATGCCAAGGTGTATTGAAGAATGAGTGGGTGTATAAGTGTCTGAATGGATGATTTAGTAGGTGCGTGACTGACTGTATAAGTGAGTGATTAAACATGTGTTACTGAATGCATGTGTTTGTGACTAAACTGTGTGAATGTCTGTATCAGTCTATCAGTTGGTGTGTAAGCGGCAGCATGGGTTGATGAGTAGCCACATGAGTGTCTATATGGGTTATTGATTGGTTGTCTGAGTATCTGTATGGGTGCCTGAGTGTTCTTGTGGGTGGGTGGGGGGGTGTGACTCTTTGCATAGATGTGTGACCGGGTGATTCACTGGGTGTATGGGTTCAAGAGTGCATCTGTGAAGGGCTGTATGGGTGGGTGAGTGTATGTATGGGTGTGTTGGTGAGTGAATGGATGTCTCAGTGGTACATGTGCGAGTAACTACATATGTGAAAGGCAGTATATGTGAGTGTTGGAGTATATAAATGACTATATGTGAGAGTGAGTGATTGTAAGAGTGGCTGTATGGTTGAGTGTGTGCTTGTATCAGTGATTGTATAAGAGAGTAAGTATGTGTTAGTATCTGTCAGAATAAGTGAGGTGGTGTGTGTATAACTGTATAGGTGAGTAAATGGGAGTGTGATTGATTCTTTGCATGACTGACTAGGAGTGTGAGTAACTCAATGGGTGAGTGGTGGTGTGTGAGTGTCTGTATAGGTGTATGAGTGCATATGATAGTTTTTTATTTTTTTTATTTGAAGAGTTTTATATAGCGCTGGCTAGACCCGGAGGTATCAGAGCGCTTTACATGAGGATAATTGAGTTACAAGTTACAAATTACATCCGTTACAAGGTAATAGTAAGACACATGGAAATAAAAACAATGTTACAGTGATTCGTCCGAGGGAGGAAGGAGACACAGTGAGAAGACAAGGAAGAACTGTGCCCAATGTCCGGCTCGGTAGGTGACGGCCTAGGGGTTGAACCAGGGATGATCTCCTCTATAGCTGTCAAGCAGCTCCACCGGGCATCAGCCACGTTGCTCAGGTCTCAACGGTCAGACATAACAAGAGTGACAGTTTATGCATAGTTACATTAGTTACAGTGGGATAGTAAACATAGATGAACAAGTCCCCAGTAGCGGATATAGGGAGGGGGAGGGGAGTAGAAACAGGGGGCTAAGAAGCAGATCAGATTCTAGCCTCGGATCAGCCACTACCTCTACCAGGCAAGTACGCCGGGGAATGCATCAGATGCAGTTGAAAGTCCTATCATAGGAAAAAGAAAAAAAAAATTGTGCTGTATTGATGAGTGACTGCATGTATGAGTAACTGTATGGATGAATGAGTGGACATGTGTGTAGACCTAGGAATCAGTGAGTGGGTATGTAGTAACTGGTATTGGTGTGTCTATGGTTTCGAAAATGGTAGTCTGCATTTTAGAGTGGGTGTATCAAAGGTTGTATTAGAGTGTGAGGAGGTGTATCAGATTATTACGTGGATGATGTCATCAGTGATGTCATCAGTGATGTCATTTGAGATGTCATCAGTGATGTCATCAGTGATGTCACTGACCATGTCATGAAGGATGTAATATTTGACGTCATCAGCAGTGCATTGCGGGGGCGCGAGTTATAGTTGCTGAACTAACTATAACGGGGGAATTTCTATGGTTTTGTACGATTGAAATGTCCAACAAACTATAACGTTCCTGAAACCTATGGTTTTTTCAGTGAATTTCTAAGGTTTTTTAAATGCTAATTTCTAACTATAACGTGCCTGAAACCTATGGTTTTTTCAGTGAATTTCAATGGTTTTTTAAATGCTAATTTCTAACTATAACGTGCCTGAAACCTATGGGTTTTTCAGTGAATTTCAATGGTTTTTTAAATGCTAATTTCTAACTATAACGTGCCTGAAACCTATGGTTTTTTCAGTGAATTTCAATGGTTTTTTAAATGCTAATTTCTAACTATGCCTACAAAGTTAGGACATGTGAAGAAAGAGGAAGAAAAGCGCAGAAAGAAGCAAGACAAATGCAGAAAGAGGCAACAGAAGTCCAGAAAGACGAAGAAAAGTGCAGGAAGAAGCAAGAGATGTGCAGAAAGAACCAACAGAGGAGCAGAAAGTCCTCCTGTGCCCCCAACTTTTTACTGACGGGTTCTGGTGGTAACTGACTCTGAATAACCAGGACCGGAGCCAGTGCTATGCTAAAAGACACTTAGGATACAGTGAAAACACCTACATACACTAGGGAACACTCTGCGTTGGGGTACCCCTGTGATTAGCATGACCTCCTCTGTATTTGCCATGAGTTAGTGCCTGGGTCATTGCATGAGTATATGGGTACTGACTGGATGATTAGAGTACTGCAAGGAGAGTGCATGGTGAATTTATAAGTGATTGGGTTTTGGTGGAGTGACTGGATAAGTACATGGTGCTCGCTGGGTGATTGCAGGAGTGCATGGGTAGTGACAGGGTGATGGCTGGACTGCATGGGTACTGCTCAGGGTTTTGTACCAGTGCATGAGTTAGTGCATGGGTCATTGCATGAGTGCCTGGGTAGTGACTGGATGATTAGAGTGCTGCAAGGAGAGTGCATGGTGAATTTATAAGTGCTTGGGTTTTGGCGGAGTGATTGCATAAGTACACACATGTCACATCAGGCCCCGCCCCTCCCTTCACCACTGTGCAAACGCGCCCCCTGGCGGGTTTTAATTTTGGGGATTAATTCCCCTTGAATCCTGATGGTCCCTGGGGGCCAACTAGCCCACCAGGTACCTCCAGTATGCGCCACAGAGCTGCGTTGCAGAGAGGTGGTCCGAGGCCACGCCCCTTTTTACACCTCTCTGCAACGCAACTCTGTGGCGCTTACTGGACGTACCTGGTGGGCTAGTTGGCCCCCACTGACCCACAGGATTCAAGGGGACTTAATTCCCCAACTTAAAATGCCACAGGGCGTGTTTGCACACTTGTCACATCAGGCCACGCCCCCTCCCTGCACCACTGTGCAAGCGCACCCCCTGGTGCCTTGTTAATTGGGGGATTAAGTCCCCTTGAGACCTGAGGGTCCATGGGGACCAACTAGCCCACCAGCTACCTCCAGTAAGCGCCACAGAGCTGCGTTGCAGAGTGGTGTAAAAAGGGGGCGTGGCCTTGGACCACCTCTCTGCAACGCAGCTCCCTGGCGCTTACTGGAGGTACCTGGTGGGCTAGTTGGCCCCCAGGGACCCTCAGGATTCAAGGGGACTTAATCCCCAACTTAAAATGCGCCACAGGGTGCGTTTGCATACTTGTCACAACAGGCCACGCCCCGTCCCTGCACCACTGTGCAAACGCGCCCCCTGGCGCGTTGTAAATTGGGGGATTAATTAATAAACAAGCATTGGAGGCGCTAACCGCCGCTGGAGGAACAACAACTATAATATAGCGCCAGGCCACCTTATTTATAGCGCTGGTAACTTTGCCTGCATCTTTGGTCGTTTAGCTGAGATGTCCCTCCTACCCTCCTGCAGCAATTACGCCCTGCCCTTATTAAATTCTTATATTATAACTAGATGGAAATGGCAGGCAGGTGAACACAAGGCTTTGCTGCAGCACAGTGGGTTGTGCGGCAGTACAGAGCTAAGCTTTCAGAGGTGAAATGCCTCCCTGTTTGCCCCCATCTATTTCTCGCCGATATTTGTATTTTGCAGAACATCTTGTGTGCCTGTGTCTCGGTGAGCACATTTCAACAACAATTTTTAAAGAAAGGTTGCCACAATCGAGTTATTTAAATAATACAATAACCCAGATTCGTGAGATGTACTCTAAACCATGCTGATTCAAACGATAGTGCCCCTGGTAATTTTATCGGTGCCACGGGGCAGCGCTATACATAGAGCACCAGGTGCAGTGGCACCGGGTCCAGGGGGTATGAGAGGCCAATATACCTAAATTATGGCTGTCTTTTATTGCCGAACCAAGGTGTGGGGGGGCATTTCCAGTGCTTGCATTTAGTTTCACTGAACCCGTGCTGCGTCACTGGTGCCACTTTCGGGCTGTGCAACGTGCCTTTTTCCCATATGTGCACTACTCTTATTCTCCCGGGCTGTACCAGCCTGGAGGCGCTATTGTGGGGGTCTGCCCCTGTACCCTTTTCTTGTGCTCAGTGCACTATGGTCAAATGTCTTCCCTTCCCAAGTGCACCCCGGAGCCTATTCCCAGAGTCTCGTCTCTCAGCCAGGGTCAGACTGGTCCAGGACCACCTGGTAGTGCCGGATAGGCTGGTGTTATATGTCAGTGTGTGGGCCGGGAGGCACTCTGGCCTGGCATGCGGTAACCAGCTAAAATTGCTAGAAGATCGGAGAGTCGAATCCGATGGTAATTCCGAAACTCCCCTGCTATTTCGCTACGAATTTCTTCTACTTTCAGCAGGCCAAGTGAGGAGGCAAAAAAATCGAGACCCGCAGAGTTACCCTCTACTTTTAACCTTATAGCCAGGCAACTAACTCCTGTTACTGGTAACATCAAGATTAGCCGAGGACTATTAAGGAGACCTCACATAAGGGAACCGTTCACTCTCCTAATCAGTGTTACGAACAGATGTTTTAGCAGTATTAATAAGTTTATATTGCGCTTCTGCCGTTATTAAGCACTGTAAATAGCGGATGTTACTTTTAACCAATGTAATATTACTACATTACCATCCCGAATCAGCCAGGATTCGAACATGTAACTTGAAAATCACTGAATGTTGCAGGCAGATAGCGTTCAAATCACAGATCCCTCATGCCAGCATGTGTGGGTGTTTTCGCGTTAAGAAACAATTTGGACGGTAAGAGAACTGCAAACAAAGAAGCTATAACCCAATGAGCGTGAGACAAAGCACTTGCAAATGTCCTCCATAGCCTTCTTTTAGCTTCAGTGACTCCAGTGCAGTAAAAAGGAGAGATTCCAAACAAAATAGGCATGTAGGAGACCGGCGGCGGGAGCGGGAATACTCACCAATCCCACCCGCCGCTAGCGGAATAAAAAGCCACCCATACAGGCATAAACTTAAGCATGCAATACATACGAGTTTGAAACTTAAGCATGCAATACATTCGAGTTTGAAACTTAATCATGCACTACATACGAGCATCAACTGAAGCAAAAAACACATAACCTTGGAAGTAAGAGGCAGATCCCTTAACCACTGTGCCGCAGTGACTCATGCCTGAATTACCAAACGGAAAGGAGCAAGCAGAAGGTTATTAACTGCAAACAAGAACTCAGTTATATAACCAATTTTATTATTAATATTATTATTTCTTTTTTTGCCATATTGTTTACTGAGATTCGCCCAGAGACACAGGATGCTGAACCCCACTGAGGCTTAAGCCTCTTTCCTACACCAGGGTCAGTGTCTCCGTCTTCTCCCTCGAGGAATTTTAATATTAGAATTTCCGAGACTACGGGTGTGGGATTTACATGCGCCTAATTTGCCCCAAGATCACGTGGCTTTAAGATATCACTTGAAGGTAAGACTGTTACATTCAGTATTGTGCCTCTTGGAAACCGCATGTGCCTCATACACCAGACATAAATAAATAGATTGAGACTCATGCCCGAGGGTAAGTCAATCTCCGTATTACAGAGCGCTGGCATCCCGTGGTAAAAACTATCGTAAATTAAGAAAAATTCTTTCACAGTGGTTTCGAACCTGCGACCTAAGGATCACAGTTTTTCTCCGACAACCCTCTGCTCTACCAACTGAGCTATTGTAGGTGCTAGGGGAATGTGGTGAGCGCGGTAAAACCTCAGAGACGCTCACCGCCAACAAACAAAGGAAACTTGCACGGAGATGCAGAAACAAGCAAGCGGGGGGGTGGAGCGGCAATACTCACGAACCGCTCACCGACCGCAACTACAACAGAATTGCAGGGGAAATGCATAAACATGCAGCCAAAAGCGGCGGGAGCGAGAATACTCACAATCCGCTCACCGACCGCAACTATTTCCGATGACCGAATAAACATGCACCAAAACCGAAGTTCGGGGTTAGATGCCCAAACCAACGATGCTAACACAGCAGGCAAAGCATTGAAGAGAGTGGGGCGGGTGCGGACATACTTACAAACCCGCACGCCGCCCGAGAGTGAAAGCAGAGACGACATGCAAACTGCGGAGAGAGCGGGACAACTTGAAACCGGCTCCCCAGCCATCGGATCAAATACCGCAGGCAAAAGCAGACAAGTGAGCGGAAGTGGGCATACTTACAAACCCGCACGCCGCCCGAGACATGCAACCTGCGAATCGAGCAAAGCTAAAAGGACGCGACTAGGCCGTGGGGGCTCCCTCCAGCCCTCACGGTTGCCAGCTAAACTCACCGAGCGGGTGAACAGCTTTTCGCGGAGTGCCAGACCTCCGGCCAGGAACCACGAACTCTGCTGCACTCGCAGGCCCCGCCCACAGCCAGGCGGACTCTGCCTTGGTTCCGGGTCGCAGCGGGCAGCACAGCGACTCAGCTGATCCCAGGTGTTCTCGGCGGCGGCCTCACGCAGGGGGGCACGAACCGGCGGGGTGGGCTTTTGCTACGGTTTTTAAAAGTATAAATAGGCGGGGTGGGCACCGCCTATTAAATAAGCCAAAAACGTGGCTCTTTGTGGGGAGACTGGATGTATTTTCTGTCGATGCGATGCACAAGATGGCTGCCAACACTTCCTGGTTTGAAGTGTTGGCAGCCAATTAGAGCCAAGCTTGTGCTCGGGGGTTAGGCTCCGCCCAGATATATATATATTTTTTTCTTTAATATCTCAAAAACTACTGAACGGATTTACACCATTTAAAAAAAGAGGGCGCTTTCTGAACCAAGCACTACCTTTTTGACAAATTTGGTGTAATTCCGTTCAGCAGTTCGGGCTGTAGCCTTGCCTAAAGTTTCCTATGGGAAATTGATTTTTTGACTCTTATTTTTTGAATTTCTCAGCAACTACTCAACGGATTTACACCATTTAAAAAAAGGTAGCTTTCTGATCCAAGAGCTACCTTTCTGCCAAACTTGGTGTAATTCCGTTCAGCAGTTCGGGCTGTAGCCTGTCTCAAAATTTCCTATGGAAATTAACACACGAAAAACACTTTTTGGGACCCCCCTTTTTTCTCCTCCCCTGCTTGATGAATCACCCCCAAACTTTCAGGATAGGAGCTGACCTGGATAAACCTTTTTTTGGGAGAATTTCACAAAGATTCGTTAAACGACGCCAAAGATATTAGCAAATCAAAAAATGCTTTTTCAATAGAAACGAGGTCCTAACTTTAACTACCTACTGGCGACCGCCAGTAGGTAATATATGAGCAATAAAAATACCTGCAAGCGCATCAATTGGGTTCATGTCTGTCCTTTCCCGAGCGAAGGGAAGCAGAGAAGAACGGCGTTCGCCATATATATATATATATATTCACTGAAAAAACCATAGGTTTCAGGCACGTTATAGTTAGAAATTAGCATTTACAAAACCTTAGAAATTCACTGAAAAAACCATAGGTTTCAGAAACGTTATAGTTAGTTGGACATTTCACTCGTACAAAACCATAGAAATTCCCCCGTTATAGTTAGTTCAGCTAACTATAACTCGCGCCCCCGCAATGCACTGCTGATGACGTCACATATTACATCATTCATGACATGGTCAGTGACATCACTGATGACATCACTGATGACATCTCAAATGACATCACTGATGACATCACTGATGACATCATCCAGTGACTATGTGTTTCTGTAAAGTTTAAATATGTTTTATATATATATATATTCACTGAAAAAACCATAGGTTTTAGGGACAGTTATAGTTAGTTGGACATTTCACTCGTACAAAACCCGTGAAATTCCCCGTTATAGTTAGTTCAGCTAACTATAACTCGCGCCCGCAATGCACTGCTGATGACGTCACATATTACATCACTCATGACATGGTCAGTGACATCACTGATGACATCACTGATGACATCTCAAATGACATCACTGATGACATCATGCAGTGACTGTGTGTTTCTCTAAAGTTTAAATATTTTTAATATATATCGGAAAAGACGTATTGAAGAATGAGTGGGTGTATAAGTGTCTGTATGGATGATTTAGTAGGTGCGTGACTGACTCTATAAGTGAGTGATTTAACGTATCTTACTGAATGCATGGGTTAGTGACTAAACTGGGTGAATGTCTGTATCCGTCTGTCTGTTGCTGTGTAAGTGACTGCCTGTGTTTGTGAATAGCTACATGAGTGTGTATATGAGTTATTGAATGGTTGTCTGAGTATCTGTATGGGTGCCTGAGTGTTTGTGTGGGAGGGGTGTGCGCGACTCTGTGTATAGATGTGTGAGTGGGTGATTCACTGGGTGGATGGTTTCAAGAGTGCATCTGTGATAGACTGTATGGGTGGGTAAGTGTGTGTAGAGTGTGTTAGTGAGTGAATGTATGTCCCAGTGGTACATGTGTGAGTAACTACATATGTGAAAGGCAGTATATATGTGTGTTGGAGTATATAAATAGCTATAAGCGAGAGTGAGTGATTGTGATAGTGGCTGTATGGATGAGTGTGTGCTTGTATCAGTGATTGTATAAGAGCGTAACAATGTGCTAGTATTTGTATGATTAAGTGAGCTGGTGTGTGTATAACTGTATAGGTGAATAAATGGCAGTGTGTTTAATTATTTGCATGACTGACTAGGTGTGTGAGTTCCTCTATGGATGAGTGGCGGTGTTTGAGTGTCTATATAGGAGTAAGAGTGCATATGATAGTCCTGTACTGAGTGACCATAAGTATGAGTGACTGTACGGGTGAGTGAGTGGATGTGTGTGTGTAGACCTAAGAATCAGTGAGTGGGTATGTAGTTATTGGTGTTGGAGTGTCTATGGTTTTGCGAATGGCAGTCTGTAATTTAGAGTGGGTGTATCAAAGGTTATATTAGGGTGTGAGGAGGTGCATCAGATTATCACGTGGATGATGTCATCAGTGATGTCATCAGTGATGTCATTTGAGATGTCATCAGTGATGTCATCAGTGATGTCACTGACCATGTCATGAGTGATGTAATATGTGACGTCATCAGCAGTGCATTGCGGGGCGCGAGTTATAGTTAGCTGAACTAACTATAACGGGGAATTTCACGGGTTTTGTACGAGTGAAAAGTCCAACTAACTATAACTGTCCCTAAAACCTATGGTTTTTTCAGTGAATTTCAAAGGTTTTTTAAATGCTAATTTCTAACTATAACGTGTCTGAAACCTATGGTTTTTCTGTGAATTTCAAAGGTTTTTTAAATGCTAATTTCTAACTATAACGTGCCTGAAACCTATGGTTTTTTCAGTGAATTTCAAAGGTTTTTTAAATGCTAATTTCTAACTATAACGCCCCTAAAACCTATGGTTTTTTCAGTGAATTTCAAAGGTTTTGTAAATGACAATTTTTAAATGTATTAATTGTTATATTTATTTTTTGATACTGATTTACTACATTTTTTAAACTATTTATTTTTAGATATTTTATTTTTTAAATTACATTGTAATTACATTATACATTACATTACAAAATATACTTTCTCAGAATGAATTACTTTAGTTTAAATAGTTTGCAAATAGGCAATAGAGTTTTAAGTACAGTAGTTACAGTTGTTGCAATGGGCAACACAATTTCAAACACAATGCAACATTGACCTCAATGTGAATTTCTAGTTAAATGCAATTAGTTACTTTATGGATTACTTTTCTAACCACAGGACTGGATCCTAGGTTCAGTCCTGGGACATCTCCTGTAAACAGTTGAGTAAAAGCGTTTTGGTTACAGTAGTGATTTTTAAGGAATATTATTGTATTTTAAAAGTTGACACTTAGAAACTTTTCACATAGAATCACCAATGTTATCCTATGGGAGGAAATTCACTTAGCAGGTAAGTAGTGTTATCGTTACTTTTTCTTACTCAGTGTTGGATCCTGGATCCAGCACTGGTGCATCTCCTGTAAACAGTTGAAAGAATGCGTTTAAGTCATACAGGCGATTTTTAAGGAATATTTGTAGTTTGTGAAAATCGACACTTTGAAACTTTTCTGCTGAAAACCAGACAATGGATTCCTATGGAAGGAAATATAAGTTACTGGTAAGTACGGTTAGAATTACTTTTCAGAGTCAGTGCTGGGCTAAAAGATGCAGCACTGGGTTCTCTCCTGATAACAGGTGAGTAAATCGGAATTCGTAGTTCGGTTGATTTTAGAGGAATATTATAAAGTTCCAAAACACCACACTTAGAAGAATTTCCAAGTGAAACCAGTCAATGTTAGCCTATGGAAGGAAATTCAAGTTGCTGGTAAGTACGGTTAAAATTACTTTTCAGGATCAGTATTGGGCTAAAAGATGCAGCACTGAGGTCTCTCCTGATAACAGGTGAGTAAATCGGAATCCGTATTTCGGCTGATTTTAGAGGAATATTGTAAAGATCCAAATCTGCACACTTAGAAGAATTTCCAAGTGAAACCAGTCAATGTTAGCCTATGGAAGGAAATTCAAGTTACTGGTAAGTATGGTTAGAATTACTTTTCAGGACCAGTACTGGGCTGAAAGATGCAGCACTGAGGTCTCTCCTGATAACAGGTGAGTACATCGGATTTCGTATTTCGGCTGATTTTAGAGGAATATTTGCACAATGGTGAAGGGAGGGCGGGGCCTGAGGTGACATCTGTGCAAACGCGCCCCGTGGTGCGTTTTAAGTTGGGGGATTAAGTCCCCTTGAATCATGAGGGTCCCTGGGGCCAACTAGCCCACCAGGAACCTCCAGTATGCACTCAGGGGCTGCGTTGCAGAGACGTGTACAGAGGCCACACCCCTTTTTACACCTCTCTGCAACGCAGCTCTGTGGCGCTTTCTGGACGTACCTGTTGGGCTAGTTGGCCCCCAGGGACCCTCAGGATTGAAGGGGATTTAATTCCCATCTTAAAACACGCCACGGGGCCTGTTTGCACACATGTCACCTGAAGCCCCGCCCCTCCCTTCACCACTGTGCAAACGCGCCCCGTGGCGCCTTTTAAGTTGGGGGATTAAGTCCCCTTGAATCCTGAGGGTCCCTGGAGTCCAACTAGCCCACCATGTACTTCCAAAAGCGCCACAGAGCTGCGTTGCAGAGAGGTGTAAAAGGGGCGTGGCCTCTGTACACCTCTCTGCAACGCAGCCCCTGACGCATACTGGAGGTTCCTGGTGGGCTAGTTTGCCCCCAGGGACCCCCAGTATTCAAGGGGAATTACTTCCCCTTCTCAAAACGCGCCAGGGGCGCGTTTGCAGACTGCTGCAGGGAGGGGCGGGGCCTCCGGCACGATGCCGGTCTTTTTTTTTTTTTTTGATTGGGAGGGGGGCTGCGTGGCCCCCTTCCCTCAGCCACTTTTGCCCCGGGGACCCCATCCCCGGGGCCTGAGGAGTTTAAAAAAAAAAATATATATAAAAAAACGGGAAGGGGGCCGCGTGGCCCCCCTTCCCTGGGCCTGTATTGGCCCCGGGGACCCCATCCCCCAGGGCATGCCCTCTTTTTTAAATTTTTAATATTTGGAGGGGGCTGCGTGGCCCCCTCCTCAGGCCATTTAAGGCCCCGGGGACCCCATCCCCGGGGCCGGCCTTTCCTTTTTTGAATTTTTTTGTTTTGTTTTTGGGGAGGGGGCCGCGTGGCCCCCCTCCCGAGCCACTCACTTGCCCCGGGGACCCCATCCCCGGGGCTGGCCCTCTCCGTTGGGGACTGTGGGGGTCCCCAATCCCCCACAGTCCCGCCGGCTCCCCGCGTCCCTTGGGAGCCGGCATTGCTTTCCACATGGGGAGCTGCTAACATGCAGCTCCCCATGTGGAAAGCAATGTGCTTTGGATATTGGAAGAGAGAGCAGGTTTCCTGCTCTCTCTTCCAATATCCAAAGCAGTTTGCAATGACAGGACGGGAGCCGCGAGGCTCCCGTCCTGTCATTGCAAACTACAGTGTCCCTGGGGTAGGCACCCGGGACACTGCAGGAGCCGACCCTGGGGGTGGCGGTCCCCAGGGCCATCAAGGGCTCCAGGAGGGGGCCGTGCAGCCCCCTCCCTTGAATTGCACAGCCCCGGGGAGGTGGTGGTCCCCGGGGCTCCTGGGGTCCGTAACGGACCCCCACATTTATTTTCTATGTGCCCCGGGGAGGTGGTGGTCCCGGGCGTGTGGGGGCTGGAGCCCCCACACATTATTTAAAATTTAAAAGAAGCCCCGGGGGTGGCGGTCCCCGGGCTGCGGGAGGGCAGGAGAGCCCTCCCGCACCATTTTTTATTAAGCCCCGGGGGTGGCGGTCCTCGGGGCTTGGGGGCCTTAGAGGCCCCCCATATAAACAATAAACCCACCCCCGCATGCCCCGGGACTTGGGCCACCTGAGGGCACATTTTTTTTTCCGGCAGAATCCGCGCACCCTGAGCGCATCCTGCCGATTTAAAAAAAAATGCTTTTTTCTGCCCAGGGGGTCCTTGTGGGACCCCCTGAGCAGACCTAGGGGGTCAGGGTGTTTCTACCCTGCCCCCTTTGTGCGTTTTGCGCACTTGTTTCTGTCCCTCGGTTCTACCGAGGGACAAAATGGCTGCCAACACTTCCTGATTTGGAGTGTTGACAGCCACTTGAAAGCCAATTAACATGCAGCTCGTGATCGGGACGGTGTGCGCAGGGTGCGCTCAGGGTGCGCGAATCCGACACGGCCATAGATATATATGTGATTTTCATTTTGATTTTCACAGGAACTACTGAACGGATTTACACCATTTAACAAAAGGGTTCTTTCTGAACCAAGAACTACCTCTTTGCCAAATTTGGTGTAATTCCGTTCAGCAGTTCGGGCTGTAGCCGTGTCTAAAGTTTCCTATGGGAAAATGAATGGGGAAAACACGTTTTGGGACCCCCTTTTTCTCGGCCCCGCTTGACGAATCACCCTGAGACTTTCAGGGTAGGAGCAGACCGGAGCGGGCCATAAAGTTTGAAAATTTCGCGAAGATTCGTCAACCGACGCAAGAGTTATTTCAAATAGAATGTCGCGGATTTCCTATGGAAAATAGGTCCTAACTATAACTATCTACTGGCGACCGCCAGTAGATAATATGCCAAGGTGTATTGAAGAATGAGTGGGTGTATAAGTGTCTGAATGGATGATTTAGTAGGTGTGTGACTGACTGTATAAGTGAGTGATTAAACATGTGTTACTGAATGCATGTGTTTGTGACTAAACTGTGTGAATGTGTGTAACAGTCTATCAGTTGGTGTGTAAGCGGCAGCATGGGTTGGTGAGTAGCCACATGAGTGTCTATATGGGTTATTGATTGGTTGTCTGAGTATCTGTATGGGTGCCTGAGTGTTCTTGTGCGTGGGTGGGGGTGTGTGACTCTTTGCATAGATGTGTGAGCGGGTGATTCACTGGGTGTATGGGCTCAAGAGTGCATCTGTGAAGGGCTGTATGGGTGGGTGAGTGTGTGTATGAGTGTGTTGGTGAGTGAATGGCTGTCTCAGTGGTACATGTGCGAGTAACTACATATGTGAAAGGCAGTATATGTGAGTGTTGGAGTATATAATTGACTATATGTGAGAGTGAGTGATTGTAAGAGTGGCTGTATGGATGAGTGTGTGCTTGTATCAGTGATTGTATAAGAGAGTAAGTATGTGTTAGTATCAGTCAGAATAAGTGAGGTGGTGTGTGTATAACTGTATAGGTGAGCAAATGGGATTGTGATTGATTCTTTGCATGACTGACTAGGAGTGTCAGTAACTCAATGGGTGAGTGGTGGTGTGTGAGTGTCTGTATAGGTGTATGAGTGCATATGATAGTGCTGTATTGATGAGTGACTGCATGTATGAGTAACTGTATGGATGAATGAGTGGACATGTGTGTAGACCTAGGAATCAGTGAGTGGGTATGTAGTAACTGGTATTGGTGTGTCTATGGTTTCGAAAATGGTAGTCTGCATTTTAGAGTGGGTGTATCAAAGGTTGTATTAGAGTGTGAGGAGGTGTATCAGATTATTACGTGGATGATGTCATCAGTGATGTCATCAGTGATGTCATTTGAGATGTCATCAGTGATGTCATCAGTGATGTCACTGACCATGTCATGAATGATGTAATATGTGATGTCATCAGCAGTGCATTGTGGGGCGCGAGTTATAGTTAGCTGAACTAACTATAACGGGGGAATTTCTATGGTTTTGTACGAGTGAAATGTCCAACTAACTATAACGTTCCTGAAACCTATGGTTTTTTCAGTGAATTTCTAAGGTTTTTAAATGCTAATTTCTAACTATAACGTGCCTGAAACCTATGGTTTTTTCAGTGAATTTCAATGGTTTTTTAAAAACTAATTTCTAACTATGCCTACAAAGGTAGGACATGCGAAGAAAGAGGAAGAAAAGCGCAGAAAGAAGCACCACAAATGCAGAAAGAGGCAACAAAAGTCCAGAAAGACGAAGAAAAGTACAGGAAGAAGCAAGAGATGTGCAGAAAGAACCAACAGAGGAGCAGAAAGTCCTCCTGTGCCCCCAACTTTTTGCTGACGGGTACTGGTGATAACTGACTCTGACTAACCAGGCCTAGAGCCAGTGGTATGCTAAAAGACACTTAGGATACAGTGAAAACACCTACATACACTAGGGAACACTATGCGTTGCGGTACCCCTGTGATTAGCATGACCTCCTCTGTATTTGCCATGAGTTAGTGCCTGGGTCATTGCATGAGTACATGGGTACTGACTGGATGATTAGAGTACTGCAAGGAGAGTGCATGGTGAATTTATAAGTGCTTGGGTTTTGGTGGAGTGATTGGATAAGTACATGGTGCTCGCTGGGTGATTGCAGGAGTGCATGGGTAGTGACAGGGTGATGGCTGGACTGCATGGGTACTGCTCAGGGTATTGTAGCAGTGCATGAGTTAGTGCATGGGTCATTGCATGAGTGCATGGGTAGTGACTGGATGATTAGAGTGCTGCAAGAAGAGTGCATGGTGAATTTATAAGTGCTTGGGTTTTGGCGGAGTGATTGCATAAGTACACACATGTCACATCAGGCCCCGCCCCCTCCCTTCACCACTGTGCAAACGCGTTCCCTGGCGGGTTTTAATTTGGGGGATTAATTCCCCTCGAATCCTGGTGGTCCCTGGGGGCCAACTAGCCCACCAGGTACCTCCAGTAAGCACCACAGAGCTGCGTTGCAGAGAGGTGGTCCGAGGCCAAGCCCCTTTTTACACCGCTCTGCAACGCAACTCTGTGGCGCTTACTGGACGTACCTGGTGGGCTAGTTGGCCCCCAGGGACCCTCAGGATTCAAGGAGACTTAATTCCCCAACTTAAAACACGCCACAGGGCGCGCTTGCACACTCTGTCACATCAGGCCATGCCCCTCCCTGCACCACTGTGCAAACGCACCCCTGGTGCGTTGTAAATTGGGGTATTAAGTCCCCTTGAGTCCTGAGGGTCGCTGAGGCCAACTAGCCCACCAGCTACCTCCAGTAAGCGCCACAGAACTGCGTTGCAGAGTGGTGTAAAGGGGGCGTGGCCTTGGACCACCTCTCTGCAACGCAGCTCCCTGGCGCTTACTGGAGGTACCTGGTGGGCTAGTTGGCCCCCAGGGACCCTCAGGCTTCAAGGGGACTTAATCCCCCAACTTAAAATGCGCCACAGGGTGCGTTTGCATACTTGTCACATCAGGCCACGCCCCCTCCCATCACCACTGTGCAAACGCGCCCCCTGGCGCGTTGTAAATTGGGGGATTAATTAATAAACAAGCATTGGAGGCGCTAACTGCCGCTGGAGGAACAACAACTATAATATAGCGCCAGGCCACCTTATTTATAGCGCTGGTTACTTTGCCTGCATCTTTGATCGTTTAGCTGAGATGTCCCCCCTACACTCCTGCAGCATTTACGCCCCGCCCTTATTAAATTCTTATATTATAACTAGATGGAAATGGCAGGTAGGTGAACACAAGGCTTTGCTGCAGCTCAGTGGGTTGTGCGGCAGTACAGAGCTAAGCTTTCAGAGGTGAAATGCCTCCTGTTTGCCCCCATCTATTTCTACGCCGATATTTGTATTTTGCAGAACATCTTGTGTGCCTGTGTCTCGGTGAGCACATTTCAACAACAATTTTTAAAGAAAGGTTGCCACAATCGAGTTATTTAAATAATACAATAACCCAGATTCGTGAGGTGTACTCTAAACCATGCTGATTCAAACGATAGTGCCCCTGGTAATTTTATCGATGGCACGGGGCAGCGCTATACATAGAGCACCAGGTGCAGTGGCACCGGGCCCAGGGGGTATGAGGGGCCAATATACCTAAATTATGGCTGTCTTTTATTGCCGAACCAAGGTGTGCGGGGGGCATTTCCACTGCTTGCATTTAGTTTCACTGAACCCGTGCTGCGTCACTGGTGCCACTTTCGGGCTGTGCAACGTGCCTTTTTCCCATATGTGCACTACTCTTATTCTCCCGGGCTGTGCCAGCCTGGAGGCGCTATTGTGGGGTCTGCCCCTGTACCCTTTTCTTGTGCTCAGTGCACTATGGTCAAATGTCTTTCCTTCCCAAGTGCACCCCGGAGCCTATTCCCAGAGTCTCGTCTCTCAGCCAGGGTCAGACTGGTCCAGGACCACCTGGCAGTGCCGGATAGGCTGGTGTTATATGTCAGTGTGTGGGCCGGGAGGCACTCTGCCCTGGCATGCGGGAACCAGCTAAAATTGCTAGAAAATCGGAGAGTCGAATCCGATGGTAATTCCCAAACTCCCCTGCTATTTCGCTACAAATTTCTTCTACCTTCAGCAGGCCAAGTGAGGAGGCGAAAAAATCGAGACCCGCAGAGTTACCCTCTACTTTTAATCCTTATAGCCAGGCAACTAACTCCTGTTACTGGTAACATCAAGATTAGCCGAATACTCTTAAGGAGACCTCACATAAGGGAACCGTTCACTCTCCTAATCAGTGTTACGAACAGATGTTTTAGCAGTATTAATAAGTTTATATTGCGCTTCTGCCGTTATTAAGCACTGTAAATAGTGGATGTTACTTTTAACCAATGTAATATTACTACATTACCATCCCGAATCAGCCAGGATTCGAACATGTAACTTGAAAATCACTGAATGTTGTGGCAGATATCGTTCAAATCACAGATCCCTCATGCCAGCATGTGTGGGTGTTTTCGCGTTAAGAAACAATTTGGACTATAAGAGATCTGCAAACAAAGAAGCTATAACAAAATGAGCGCGAGACAAAGCACTTGCAAATGTCCTCCATAGCCTTCTTTTAGCTTCAGTGACTCCTGTGCAGTAAAAAGGAGAGATTCCAAACAAAATAGGCATGTGGGAGACCGGCAGCGGGAGCGGGAATACTCACCAATCCCACCCACCGCTAGCGGAATAAAAAGCCACCCATACAGGCATAAACTTAAGCATGCAATACATACGAGTTTGAAACTTATGCATGCAATACATACGAGTTTGAAACTTAAGCATGCACTACATACGAGCATCAACTGAAGCAAAAAACACATAACCTTGGAAGTAAGAGGCAGATCCCTTAACCACTGTGCCGCAGTGACTCATGCCTGAATTACCAAACGGAAAGGAGCAAGCAGAAGGTTATTAACTGCAAACAAGAACTCAGTTATATAACCAATTTTATTATTAATATTATTATTATTTTTTTGCCATATTGTTTACTGAGATTCGCCCAGAGACACAGGATGCTGAACCCCCACTGAGGCTTAAGCCTCATTCCTACACCAGGGTCAGTGTCTCCGTCTTCTCCCTCGAGGAATTTTAATATTAGAATTTCTGAGACTACGGGTGTGGGATTTACATGCGCCTAATTTGCCCCAAGATCACGTGGCTTTAAGATATCACTTGAAGGTAAGACTGTTACATTCAGTATTGTGCCTCTTGGAAACCGCATGTGCCTCATACACCAGACATAAATAAATAGATTGAGACTCATGCCCGAGGGTAAGTCAATCCCCGTATTACAGAGCGCTGGCATCCCGTGGTAAAAACTATCGTAAATGAAGAAAAAATCTTTCACAGCGGTTTCGAACCTACGACCTAAGGATCACTGTTTTTCTCTGACAACCCTCCGCTCTACCAACTGAGCTATTGTAGGTGCTGGGGGAATGCGGTGAGCGCGGGAAAACCTCAGAGACGCTCACCGCCAACAAACAAAGGAAACTTGCACGGAGATGCAGAAACAAGCAAGCGGGGGGGGAGCAGCAATACTCACGAACCGCTCACAGACCGCAACTACAACAGAATTGCACGGGAAATGCATAAACATGCAGCCAAAAGCGGCGGGAGCGGGAATACTCACAATCCGCTCACCGACCGCAACTATTTCCGAGGACCGAATAAACATGCACCAAAACCGAAGTTCGGGGGTTAGATGCCCAAACCAACGATGCTAACACAGCAGTCAAAGCATTGAAGCGAGTGGGGCGGGTGCGGACATACTTACAAACCCGCACGCCGCCCGAGAGTGAAAGCAGAGACGACATGCAAACTGCGGAGAGAGTGGGACAACTTGAAACCGGCTCCCCCGCCATCGGATCAAATATCGCAGGCAAAAGCATACAAGTGAGCGGAAGCGGGCATACTTACAAACCCGCACGCCGCCCGAGACATGCAACCTGCGAATCGAGCACAGCTAAAAGGACGCGACTAGGCCATGGGGGCTCCCTACAGCCCTCACGGTTGCCAGCTAAACTCACCGAGCGGGTGAACGGCTTTTCGCAGAGTGCCAGACCTCAGGCCAGGAACCACGAACGCTGCTGCACTCGCAGGCCCCGCCCACAGCCAGGCGGACTCTGCCTTGGTTCCAGGTCGCGGCGGGCAGCACAGCGACTCACCTGATCCCAGGTGTTCTCGGCAGCGGCCTCACGCAGGGGGGCACGAACCGGCAGGGTGGGCTCCCGCTACGGTTTTTAAAAGTATAAATAGGCGGGGTGGGCACCCGCCTATTAAATAAGCCAAAAACTAGGCTCTTTGTGGGGAGACTGGATGTATTTTCTGTCGATGTGAGGCACAAGATGGCAGTGTTGGCAGCCAATTAGAGCCAAGCTTGTGTTTGGGGGTTAGGCTCCGCCCAGATATATATATACTTTTTTCTTTAATATCTCAAAAACTACTGAACGGATTTACACCATTTAAAAAAAGGTCGCTTTCTGAACCAAGCACTACCTTTTTGCCAAATTTGGTGTAATTCCGTTCAGCAGTTCGGGCTGTAGCCTTGCCTAAAGTTTCCTATGGGAAATTGATATTTTGACTCTTATTTTTGAATTTCTCAGCAACTTCTCAACGGATTTACACCATTTAAAAAAGGTAGCTTTCTGAACCAAGAGCTACCTTTCTGCCAAACTTGGTGTAATTCCGTTCAGCAGTTCGGGCTGTAGCCTGTCTCAAAATTTCCTATGGAAATTAACACACGAAAAACACTTTTAGGACTACCCTTTTTCTCCGCCCCGCTTGACGAATCACCCCAAACTTTCAGGATAGGAGCTGACCTGGATAGACATTTTTTTGGAGAATTTCACAAAGATTCGTTAAACGACGCCAAAGATATTAGCAAATCCAAAAACGCTTTTTCAATAGAAACGAGGTCCTATCTATAACTACCTACTGGCGACCGCCAGTAGGTAATATATATATATATATATATATATGAAAACGAAAGTCCTGTCCGCCCCTCACTCCGGCGGAACTCCAGGCACGGACCTCAATGCACTTCAAGAAAATCACGAACTCCCACACAGCATAGGTGGGTGAAGCAGTGTCGATTTTATTAAAGATTTAAAAAACCTCAAATCCCCACAGGAACAGTGCCTGCCATGACGCGTTTCACTCCTCACTGGGAGCTTGATCACATGATGCGTCTCCTCTGAATGACGTTTTTATAAAAATGTGAAAGTGTGCACAACCGCCTATAGACACAAACTCGCCTAGCTCAATTGTGCAAAAACAGACTATAGCATTGTCCCAGTCAATGTAATAAATACACAGTTATAATAGATAAATAATCATATAAATACGATTAGAAAACAGAGTATGGTGAAAAAACTCATCATGAGAGTGGTAAAAATACATCCAAAATACAGTATCTTCACAATGCAATAAATATAATAAAACCACTCATATATCAACCTGAATAACGGTCAAGATCACTATCATAATATAATGGGCAAGTGCCCAATAAAATGATATATGAAATTACACCTCTCTAAGAGTAATATCGTAAAAACATAATGTGACTAGGAATCAATGACATCTTGTCTAAACATTACAGGCATACAAAAATACATAAAAAATCAATTTAAAGCAATTGAATACAAATAGTTCACCCAATTGATATAGCAGCATATATTTGTCATTTCCTATTAAAGTGCAAGTGCAAAAATATATCTCAAACGGTCAAATTCCTAATGACCAGCTACTAAAAAGATAAAACTGGATAAAATGTAGTTGTAACAAATGCATAATAAACAAATAACTCATCCTGATGCCAACAATGTTAAAAAGTCTGTATGAAAAATAAGTGCAAAGTGATGAAAGTGCAAAATCGCGCTGTGCAAAATACTGCTTCACTAGCAGCTTGGGAAAAACCCTAAATCATTTAAGCCTAAATGATCATAAAGTGCAAGTGCAACACATAGTATCAAGTTCACAGATAAAACCACAACTACAGTGAGCATAAAACTGATTACAGACACATGACGAAATAAATAAACAGACAGAATTCTCATCACATAAGAACAGACAAAGCCCACTGATACCTGAAAAAGGGAGAGAGGATAACTAACAAACAAGAATCTCTATAAATGAGTGAAGAGACTCTAGTTATCATCATAAAAAATTATGCAACTCCTCACTCATGTTTAGGCCATTAGGGACTCTTGCATCGAGAGCTAAAATTAAATGTGATTCACGTTGCCTTAATAGCTTTTCTCGATTTCCTCCCCGTCCGGGGTTTGGAACAGACCCTAAAACTGTGTATTCCAGATCCTTCAGTTTTTTGTCGTGAACTGATTTAAAATGTCTGGCGACCGGATAGTTTTGGTCAGAATTCACAATGGCCCTTATGTGTTGTAGGATGCGTTTATGTACTGGAAGTTTGGTGCTGCCAACATATTCTAGGTTACAGGTGCATTTCAATTTATAAATGGCATATTCAGTACGACAAGTAAGATATTCTTGAATGGCTATCTCTCTCTCACTAAATGCTGTCTTATAGTGGGTACCATTCTTAGCAAACGTGCAAGCACGGCAGGAGTTACATTTAAAGAAACCTGTTTAAGACAGCCAGGTACTTTTAGGCCTAACCTCTAACATTGGTTTCACAAGGGCATCCCTCATAGAGGGAGCCCTTCAAAAAGTGATAGCAGGCAGACTAGGTAGATTTGGACCAAGAATGTTGTCGGTCAGTACAATTGGCCATTCAAAATAAATAATCTTACGTATAGTATCTTCTTGTGTACTGAATGTGGTTATTAAACTAATAGAATGTACACCTTCATTCAATGGATCTTTGTTGGCAGCACTTTTGCATTGGGGCTGAAGCAGAATATCTCTTTGCAGGCTATTGGCTTTATTCAAGGCTAAGGTTAGAAGATGTTTCTTATAGCCCCTATCAAGAAATCTACAATATGCTTCCCTCTGACATTCAATGGAGACAGCTTCGGAACTACAGATTCTCCGAATCCGAATGAATTCACCATATGGTATGCTGTTAATTAAATGACGGGGGTGTGCGCTTTCTGCATGTAAAATCGAGTTACCAGCGGTGGTTTTTCTGTGTAACTTAGTATGTAAGATACCTTCATGTATATACAGCAGAACATCAAGAAATTCAACACTGGAGCTATCTATGGAGGCTGTGAACCTTAAATTCAAATCATTGAAGTTAATATCTCTTACAAACTTCACAGCCTCCTCCTTTGTGCCGCTCCAGACCAAACAAATGTCATCGATGAAGCGCCAATAATGAACTATGTGACTACACCAGTGCTGGTGTTCGGTTCTGAGGACATGCTTCTCCCACCAGCCTACATGCAAACATGAATAACTGGGGGAGAAACATGCCCCCATCGCCACACCACGCACTTGCTGATATATTTCATTCTGGAATAAAAAATAGTTAGTCATTAAACATAGTTCAATTATTTCCAACAGCATACTGTTATGTTCCTTCATATTAATGTCCCTGTTCTCCAAGAAATGTCTGGTTGCATTCAAGCCATTCAAGTGATTGATGCTTGTGTAAAGCGATTCAATGTCCATGACCACTAGTAGATAATTGGGACACCAAATTACATTCTTAATCTTGTTTAAAAATCAGTGGTGTCTCTTATGTATGATGGTAATGTGGTCACATGCGGTTGCAGAAAGAAGTCTACATATTTAGAGAGATTTTCGTTCATACTACCCTGGGCTGAAATAATTGGTCGACCTGGTACTGGAGTGATCATTTTGTGTACTTTTGGCAGAAAATAAAGCATAGGAGTAACAGGATGTTCAATATTTAAAAAATTCATTTCTTCTTTAGTTAACAAACCGTTTCTCCTCCATTGATGAACTTTCTTTCGTGTTTTGTCTTCTGCTGCTCTCATCTCAAATTTAGTTGATTTTTTATAACATAGAATGTCAGAGAGATGACGGTCAGCTTCTGCCAAATAGTCTTCACGGGACCACAAAACTGTATTGCCACTCTTATCAGATTTGTTAACAATAAGGTCTTGATTCTTTTGAAGCTTAGCGATCAGGGTATGGTACTGGGTATTTCTGTAGTCCCTATGACGTTGGGTTAGAGTTACAGTTCTATTTAGAGACTTTAACTCAGTAATGACTCTGTCACTAAATCCATCCACTGCATCTTTCGGCATCACTGGAAGAAACGTAGACTTAGGACAAAAAGGACTTGGAGCTGTCTTTTTAAGGCAAATGTCTTTGCTGGTAGAGGCTGAATCATCACCACTAGATTCATGCGCTAGGTCGTAGAGTACCTGCAAGTTGGGTATATCTTTAACTTGTAGTGTATCATCTGTATTGATGTGACCAGGAACAATAGCTGATGGTTTGCCGGTGAATGTGTTTAATTGAAAATGTTTGATTAACTTTATTTTCCTAATAAACTTAAACACATCAATCCTGGCCTGGTTATATGATAAGCGGTGTTCAGGACAAAAGGAAAGACCAAGAGATAAAAGTTGCATTTCAGCCTTGGATAGAATAGTGTCCGTTAAATTGATGACAGTGTTCTGAATGCCACTTTTCACTTCTTCTAATTCCTTCGCGCATTCCCTTTCAAGGTGCTTTTTGCGGTGCTTGACCCTCCTCTCCCTCCTACGTTTGTTGACTGTTCCCCTTGCACATACTGAGGTTTGCGGGGGCGCAAGGTATACCGCCGGTCCTCGCTGACAAAATTCAGTTCCTCTACTAAACAAAATATTGTTGTACCCAATGGCAAAGTTGACGAAATACCTGGTTGACCATCCTCAGACTCGCTGTTCGATGTTAGAGAGGCTGAATCAGAATCACCTTCATTTGCTCTGGCCTCACCTCCAGCCATTCCTTGTTTGCTTTGTGCGTTGCCACTGGTTAATGCTTGTCTTTTATAATTATCATATTTGCGTGCAAACGTGAAAATTCTTCCAGTGGCATAATCATTTTGATCACGTGCAAACTTAAAAATCTTTCTTTCCTTAATAGTGTCCTCATGTTTTTTTATTCGTGATTCAATTTCTTGTTTCCCTTTATTGATTAAATCTGTTTGTCCAGTAGCATCAAGTAGGCCATTAATACGATCAATTTCTACCAAGAGCGCATTGCGATCAATCTCTGCATATTTAATTAAAATGTGGATCATGTTCATTGATGCCTGCAAATTGTTTTCTGCCCATTCTTGTAACATAAGAGGGTTAGGATTTTCAAATGTGGGCGCAATAAGCACACGCTGCCCCCTTGGAACACGATTGGCATCTCTGTACTTTTCTAATGATTTTTTCTCCCACCATTTAGATAGTTCATTTTTCAATAATTTTTCTAATATTTTTAGTAGGGATTTTACATCGTTGTTTCTTGTGTCTGTACTGGAGCTTCTATGCTCGTCTGATACTTTTGGTAGGTTCTGGAACAGGGCCTCCGCCGCTGATTCCCTGTCACGGATAGCATCAATGGAAAACATTATGGTTTTTAATGTAAGTAGCAATGGCCACTGCTTCTTCAATAAAGACGGTAACAATCCTGAAGGAAAATCCCGTAACCCGTTGCGTCCCTTCGAAAACTGACACCAAACCGTAGGTCTCCTTACCGGTGGTAGATATGCAGCTCTCCCGGCCCTCCGATCAAACAGACTCCGCAACCACACGCCGTCGGGAGAACACTTCTGGCACTGGTTATGTCGTATCGGGTGAAACGGGGGGCACAGCACTAGCAAGTCTCTTCAGAGAAAGAAATCCATGCGCCGAAACGCAGACGACTGAAATACGGCTGTGCCTCAATAGAACAGGAGGGTCCGTGAAACCGGAAACAGCCAGCTCCGGTGGCAACGATATGAAAACGAAAGTCCTGTCCGCCCCTCACTCCGGCGGAACTCCAGGCACGGACCTCAATGCACTTCAAGAAAATCACGAACTACCACACAGCATAGGTGGGTGAAGCAGTGTCGATTTTATTAAAGATTAAAAACTCAAATCACCACAGGAACAGTGCCTGCCATGACGCGTTTCGCTTCTCACTGGGAGCTTGATCACATGATGCGTCTCCTCTGAATGACGTTTTATAAAAATGTGAAAGTGTGCACAACCAGCCTATAGACACAAACTCGCCTGGCTCAATTGTGCAAAAACAGACTATAGCATTGTCCCAGTCAATGTAATAAATACACAGTTATAATACATAAATAATCATATAAATACGATTAGAAAACAGAGTATGGTGAAAAAACTCATCATGAGAGTGGTAAAAATACATCCAAAATACAGTTTTTCACAATGCAATAAATATAATAAAACCACTCATATATCAACCTGAATAACGGTCAAGATCACTATCATAATATAATGGGCAAGTGCCCAATAAAATGATATATGAAATTACACCTCTCTAAGAGTAATATCGTAAAAACATAATGTGACTAGGAATCAATGACATCTTGTCTAAACATTACAGGCATACAAAAATACATAAAAAATCAATTTAAAGCAATTGAATACAAATAGTTCACCAATTGATATAGCAGCATATATTTGTCATTTCCTATTAAAGTGCAAGTGCAGAAATATATCTCAAACGGTCAAATTCCTAATGACCAGCTACTAAAAAGATCAAACTGGATAAAATTTAGTTGTAACAAATGCATAATAAACAAATAACTCATCCTGATGCCAACAATGTTAAAAAGTCTGTATGAAAAATAAGTGCAAAGTGATGAAAGTGCAAAATCGCGCTGTGCAAAATACTGCTTCACTAGCAGCTTGGGAAAAACCCTAAATCATTTAAGCCTAAATGATCATAAAGTGCAAGTGCAACACATAGGGGCCGATTCCGATCTTGGCCGGTAGGGCACCGAATCGGATTCGGCTTTACCGGATCCGATTCGGAGCCCTATTTTCTGACCGATTTGTACGTGCGTCCGGGCGAGCGAGTACGATGCGAGCGCATGCGAAATCGCCGACCGACTCGTTCGCGCGTCCCAACCGCACCGACCGTCTCGCACGGACACGACTCGCACCGCGCAATGGAGACGTTCCGCGGCCTGGCAAGTACGATGCGCGCCGCGAGCAGTCCGACTGACACGCGCCGTCCGGCTCCAAAGAGCAGTCGGAGCCGTACTTCGGGGGTCCGTGCCGGACCCCCCTGTACGCGTAGCCGCGTGAGTCGCACACAGCCTGTGCATGTACAGCGCGAGTCGCTTCGCTGCGTACACGCTGTAGGGGGCGCCCTTGTTCGCCTCACACCCATTGAGGCAATGGGAGCCGGCGTACGCGTTGTACAACCGGCTCCCATTGACTTCAATGGGAGTCCGACCGAATCGAGTACGATAGCATACGGACGCATCGTACTCGTTCGGTCGGGCTGCTCGGCTCCGATTCGGTCGGAAATCTCTCCGGGCCCGGCTCGGTCAGAGAGATTTCCGGCCCGAATCGGAATCGGCCCCTTAGTATCAAGTTCACAGATAAAACCACAACTACAGTGAGCATAAAACTGATTACAGACACATGACGAAATAAATAAACAGACAGAATCTCATCACATAAGAACAGACAAAGCCCACTGATACCTGAGAAAGGGAGAGAGGATAACTAACAAACAAGAATCTCTATAAATGAGTGAAGAGACTCTAGTTATCATCATAAAAAATTATGCAAATCCTCACTCATGTTTAGGCCATTAGGGACTCTTGTATCGAGAGCTAAAATGAAATGTGATTCACGTTGCCTTAATAGCTTTTCTCGATTTACTCCCCGTCCGGGGTTTGGAACAGACCCTAAAACTGTGTATTCCAGATCCTTCAGTTTGTTGTCGTGAACTGATTTAAAATGTCTGGCGACCGGATAGTTTTGGTCAGAATTCACAATGGCCCTTATGTGTTGTAGGATGCGTTTATGTACTGGAAGTTTGGTGCTGCCAACATATTCTAGGTTACAGGTGCATTTCAATTTATAAATAGCATATTCAGTAATGACAAGTAAGATATTCTTGAATGGCTATCTCTCTCTCACTAAATGCTGTCTTATAGTGGGTACCGTTCTTAGCAAATGTGCAAGCACGGCAGGAGTTACATTTAAAGAAACCTGTTTTAGACAGCCAGGTACTTTTAGGCCTAACCTCTAACATTGGTTTCACAAGGGCATCCCTCATAGAGGGAGCCCTTCTAAAAGTGATAGCAGGCAGACTAGGTAGAATTGGACCAAGAATGTTGTCGGTCAGTACAATTGGCCATTCTGAATAAATAATCTTACGTATAGTATCTTCTTGTGTACTGAATGTGGTTATTAAACTAATAGAATGTACACCTTCGTTCAATGGATCTTTGTTGGCAGCACTTTTGCATTGGGGCTGAAGCAGAATATCTCTTTGCAGGCTATTGGCTTTATTCAAGGCTAAGGTTAGACGATGTTTCTTATAGCCCCTATCAAGAAATCTACAATATGCTTCCCTCTGACATTCAATGGAGACAGCTTCAGAACTACAGATTCTCCGAATCCGAATGAATTCGCCATATGGTATGCTGTTAATTTAATGACGGGGGTGTGCGCTTTCTGCATGTAAATCGAGTTACCAGCGGTGGTTTTCTGTGTAACTTAGTATGTAAGATACCTTCATGTATATACAGCAGAACATCAAGAAATTCAACACTGGAGCTATCTATGGAGGCTGTGAACCTTAAATTCAAATCATTGAAGTTGATATCTCTTACAAACTTCACAGCCTCCTCCTTTGTGCCGCTCCAGACCAAACAAATGTCATCGATGTAGCGCCAATAATGAACTATGTGACTACACCAGTGCTGGTGTTCGGTTCTGAGGACATGCTTCTCCCACCAGCCTACATGCAAACATGAATAACTGGGGGAGAAACATGCCCCCATCGCCACACCACGCACTTGCTGATATATTTCATTCTGGAATAAAAAATAGTTAGTCATTAAACATAGTTCAATTATTTCCAACAGCATACTGTTATGTTCCTTCATATTAATGTCCCTGTTCTCCAAGAAATGTCTGGTTGCATTCAAGCCATTCAAGTGATTGATGCTTGTGTAAAGCGATTCAATGTCCATGACCACTAGTAGATAATTGGGATACCAAATTACATTCTTAATCTTGTTTAAAAAATCAGTGGTGTCTCTTATGTATGATGGTAATGTGGTCACATGCGGTTGCAGAAAGAAGTCTACATATTTAGAGAGATTTTCATTCATACTACCCTGGGCTGAAATAATTGGTCGACCTGGTACTGGAGTGATCTTTTTGTGTACTTTTGGCAGAAAATAAAGCATAGGAGTAACAGGATGTTCAATATTTAAAAATTCATTTCTTCTTTAGTTAACAAACCGTTTCTCCTCCATTGATGAACTTTCTTTCGTGTTTTGTCTTCTGCTGCTCTCATCTCAAATTTAGTTGATTTTTTATAACATAGAATGTCAGAGAGATGACGGTCAGCTTCTGCCAAATAGTCTTTACAGGACCACAAAACTGTATTGCCACCCTTATCAGATTTGTTAACAATAAGGTCTTGATTCTTTTGAAGCTTAGCAATCAGGGTATGGTACTGGGTATTTCTGTAGTCCCTATGACGTTGGGTTAGAGTTACAGTTCTATTTAGAGACTTTAACTCAGTAATGACTCTGTCACTAAATACATCCACTGCATCTTTCGGCATCACTGGAAGAAATGTAGACTTAGGACAAAAAGGACTTGGAGCTGTCTTTTTAAGACAAATGTCTTTGCTGGTAGAGGCTGAATCATCACCACTAGATTCATGCGCTAGGTCGTAGAGTACCTGCAAGTTGGGTATATCTTTAACTTGTAGTGTATCATCTGTATTGATGTGACCAGGAACAATAGCTGATGGTTTGCCGGTGAATGTGTTTAATTGAAAATGTTTGATTAACTTTATTTTCCTAATAAACTTAAACACATCAATCCTGGCCTGGTTATATGAGAAGCGGTGTTCAGGACAAAAGGAAAGACCAAGAGATAAAAGTTGCATTTTAGCCTTGGATAGAATAGTGTCCGTTAAATTGATGACAGTGTTCTGAATGCCACTTTTCACTTCTTCCAATTACTACGCGAATTCCCTCTCGAGGTGCTATTTGCGGTGCTTGACCCTCCTCTCCCTCCTACGTTTGTTGACTGTTCCCCTTGCACATACTGAGGTTTGCGGGGCGCAAGGTATACCGCCGGTCCTCGCTGACAAAATGCAGTTCCTCTACTAAAGAAAAGCTTGTTGTACCCAATGGCAAAGTTGACGAAATACCTGGTTGACCATCCTCAGACTCGCTGTTCGATGTTAGAGAGGCTGAATCAGAATCACCTTCATTTGCTCTGGCCTCACCTCCAGCCGTTCCTTGTTTGCTTCAAAGAAAGCCCGGAGCTTCGAAGTAGCACTCCACGAAGGTAGGTTGACAAAACCTTTTATTCAGGAAAACGGCGTCCATGAACCCAATTAATACCTTTCCCTGACGCGTTTCGGTGCCCCAAGAACCTTAATCATAGGGCGGCAAGTTAGTAAAACATGGAACAGACCTCCACCTCTTGTACCCTGCTGGCATTCGCTTTCCTTTAAGCGGTATGCCGGGAGTAGAAGTCCCAATTCTTCCGTTTTAGTACAGCCATGTATTCACCAACAATGTTTATTCTGCCTATTTTCAATGTTTGACAGCCCTCCGGTGGGCCTCAGGTAACATCGTCCACTTCCCATTCTCGATACATATATATATGTATGTATGTATATATATATATATATATATATATATATATATATATATATAGTCACTGAAAAAACCATAGGTTTCAGGGACGTTATAGTTAGTTGGACATTTCACTCATACAAAACCATAGAAATTCCCCGTTATAGTTAGTTCAGCTAACTATAACTCACGCCCACAATGCACTGCTGATGACGTCACATATTACATCATTCATGACATGGTCAGTGACATCACTGATGACATCACTGATGACATCTCAAATGACATCACTGATGACATCACTGATGACATCATCCAGTGACTGTGTGTTTCTGTAAAGTTTAAATATGTTTTATATATATGCCAAGGTGTATTGAAGAATGAGAGTGTGTATCAGTGTCTGGATGAAGGATTTAGTAGGTGCGTGACTGACTGTATAAGTGAGTGATTAAATATGTCTTACTGAATGCATGGGTTAGTGACTAAACTGTCTGAATGTGTGTATCAGTATGTCTGTTGTGTAAGCTGCTGCATGTGTTGGTCAGTAGCTACATGAGTGTCTATATGTGGTATTGATTGGTTGCCTGAGTATTTGTATGGGAGACTGAGTGTGTGTGTGGGTGGGTGGGAGGCGTGTGACTGTGCATAGATGTGTGAGTGGTTGATTCACTGGGTGTATGGGTTCAAGAGTGCATGTGGAAACAGCTGTATGGGCGGGTGAGTGTGTGTATGGGTGTGTTGGTGAGAGATTGGATGTCTCAGTGTACATGTCCAAGTAACTACATATTTAAAAGGCAGTGTATGTGAGAGTTGGAGTATATAAATGACTATACGTGAGAGTCAGTGATTGTGAGAGTGGCTGTATGGATGAGTGTGTACTTGTATCAGTGATTGTATAAGAGGAGTAAGTATGTGTTAGTATATGTTTGAATAAGTGAGGTGGTGTGTGTATAACTGTATAGGTGAGGAAATGGAAGTGTGATTGATTCTTTGCATGACTGACTAGGTGTGTGAGTAACTCCATGGATGAGTGGCGGTGTGTGAGTGTCTGTATAGGTGTATGAGTGCATATGATAATGTTGTATTGATGAGTGACTGTATGTATGAGTGATTGTATGGGTGAATGAGTGGATGTGTGTGTAGACCTAGGAATCAGTGAGTGCGAATGTAGTAACTGGTATTGGTGTGTCGATGGTTTCGAGAATGGAAGTCTGTATTTTACAGTGGGTGTATCAAAGGTTATATTAGAGTGTGAGGAGGTGCATCAGATTTTGACGTGGATGATGTCATCAGTGATGTCATTTGAGATGTTAACAGTGATGTCATCAGTGATGTCACTGACCATGTCATGAATGATGTAATATGTGATGTCATCAGCAGTGCATTGCGGGGCGCGAGTTATAGTTAGCTGAACTAACTATAACGGGGAATTTCTATGGTTTTGTACGAGTGAAATGTCCAACTAACTATAACGTCCCTGAAACCTATGGTTTTTTCAGTGAATTTCTAAGGTTTTTAAATGCTAATTTCTAACTATAACGTGCCTGAAACCTATGGGTTTTTCAGTGAATTTCAATGGTTTTTTAAATGCTAATTTCTAACTATAACGTGCCTGAAACCTATGGTTTTTTCAGTGAATTTCAATGGTTTTTAAATGCTAATTTCTAACTATGCCTACAAAGTTAGGACATGTGAAGAAAGAGGAAGAAAAGCGTAGAAAGAAGCAAGACAAATGCAGAAAGAGGCAACAGAAGTCCAGAAAGACGAAGAAAAGTGCAGGAAGAAGCAAGAGATGTGCAGAAAGAACCAACAGAGGAGCAGAAAGTCCTCCTGTGCCCCCAACTTTTACTGACGGGTACTGGTGGTAACTGACTCTGAATAACCAGGACCGGAGCCAGTGCTATGCTAAAAGACACTTAGAATACAGTGAAAACACCTACATACACTAGGGAACACTATGCGTTGGGGTACCCCTGTAATTAGCATGACCTCCTCTGTATTTGCCATGAGTTAGTGCCTGGGTCATTGCATGAGTACATGAGTAGTGACTGGATGATTAGAGTACTGCAAGGGCAGTGCATGGTGAATTTATAAGTGCTTGGGTTTTGGTGGAGTGATTGGATAAGTACATGGTGCGCGCTGGGTGATTGGAGGAGTGCATGGGTAGTGACAGGGCGATGGCTGGACTGCATGGGTACTGCTCAGGGTATTGTAGCAGTGCATGAGTTAGTGCATGGGTCACTGCATGAGTGCATGGGTAGTGACTGGATGATTAGAGTGCTGCAAGGAGAGTGCATGGTGAATTTATAAGTGCTTTGGTTTTGGCGGAGTGATTGCATAAGTACACACATGTCACATCAGGCCCCGCCCCCTCCCTTCACCACTGTGCAAGCGCACCCTGGTGGGTTTTAAGTTGGGGATTAATTCCCCTTGAATCCTGAGGGTCCCTGAGGGCCAACTAGCCCACCAGGTACCTCCAGTAAGCGCCACAGAGCTGCGTTGCAGAGAGGTGGTCAGAGGCCACGCCCCTTTTACACCTCTCTGCAACGCAACTCTGTGGCGCTTACTGGACGTACCTGGTGGGCTAGTCGGCCCCCAGGGACCCTCAGGATTCAAGGGGACTTAATTCCCTAACTTAAAATGCGCCACAGGGCGCGTTTGCACACTTGTCACATCAGGCCACGCCCCCTCCCTGCACCACTGTGCAAACCCAGCCCCTGGTGCGTTGTAAATTGGGGAATTAAGTCCCCTTGAGTCCTGAGGGTCCCTGGGGGGCAACTAGCCCACCAGCTACCTCCAGTAAGCACCACAGAGCTGCGTTGCAGAGTGGTGTAAAAAGGGGGCGTGGCCTTGGACCACCTCTCTGCAACGCAGCTCCCTGGCGCTTAATGGAGGTACCTGGTGGGCTAGTTGGCCCCCAGGGACCCTCAGGATTCAAGGGGACTTAATCCCCCAACTTAAAACGCACCACAGGGCGCGTTTGCACACTTGTCACATCAGGCCACGCCCCCTCCCTGCACCACTGTGCAAACGAGCCCCCTGGAGCGTTGTAAATTGGGGGATTAAATCCCCTTGAGTCATGAGGGTCCCTGGGGGCCAACTAGCCCACCAGCTACCTCCAGTAAGCGCCACAGAGCTGCGTTGCAGAGAGGTGTAAAAAGGGGCGTGGCCTCTGAACACCTCTCTGCAACTCAGTTCCCTGGCTCATACCGGAGGTACCTGGTGGGCTAGTTGGCCCCCAGGGACCCTCAGTATTCAAGGGGAATTAATTCCCCAACTTACAACGTGCCAGGGGGCGCGTTTGCTGAGTGCTGCAGGGAGGGGGCAAGGCCTAGCCGCGATGCCGGCTTTTAAAAAAATTTTTTTTTTAAGAAGGGGGGCTGTGTGGCCCCCCTACTCTTGCCTTTTTTTGGGCCCTGGGGACCCCATCCCCCAGGGCCTGACCCCTTTTTTAAAAAATGTAAACGGGAGGGGGGCCGTGTGGGCCCCCCTCCCATGGCCAATTCCAGCCCCGGGGACCCCATCCCCCGGGGCATGGCCACATATATTTTTTTTAAAGGAGGTGGGCTGCGTGGCCCTCCCTCCTGAGGCCTCAATTGGCCCCGGGGACCCCATCCCCCGGGGCCGGCCTTTATTGATTCATTTTTTTATTTGGGGGAGGGGGCTGCGTGGCCCCCTTCCCGGGCCACTTCTGGCCCCGGGGACCCCATCCCCCGGGGCCTGGCCATCCTTTTGTTTATTTTTGGGAGGGGGGCCGCGTGGCCCCCCTCCTGGGCCACTTCTGGCCCCAGGGACCCCATCCCCGGGGCCTGGCCTCACCGTTGGGGACCGTGGGGAGCCCCAATGCCCCCACGGTCCCGCCGGCTCCCGCCTCCTGCGGGAGCCGGCATTGCTTTCCACATGGGGAGCTGCTGACATGCAGCTCCCCGTGTGGAAAAGCAATCAGCTTTGGATTTTGGAGGCGAGAGCAGGTTTCCCTGCTCTCGCCTCAAAATCCAAAGTAAGTTTGCTATGACAGGGCGGGAGCCACACGGCTCCCGCCCTGTCATAGCAAACAGCAGTGTCCCGGGGGTGGGCACCCCAGGACACTGCAGGAGCCGGCCCTGGGGGGTGGCGGTCCCCAGGGCCATCAAGGGCCCCAGGAGGGGGGCCGCACGGCCCCCCTCCCTGCATTTCAAAGCCCCAGGGAGGTGGTGGTCCCCGGGGCCGGGGGTCCGCTACAGACCTCCAAATTTCAATATTAAGTACCCGGGGAGGTGGTGGTCCCTGGGGCAGTGTGGGGGGCTTGAGGCCCCCACACTAATATTGTTTTTAGCCCCAACTACTGATCGGATTTACACCATTTAAAAAAAGGACGCTTTCTGAACTAAGCACTACCGTTTTGCCAAATTTGGTGTAATTCCGTTCAGCAGTTCGAAGCTGTAGCTGTGTCTAAAGTTTCCTATGGGAAATTGATTTTCCGACCCCTATTTTTTAATTTCTCAGGAACTACTGAACAGATTTACACCATTTAACAAAAAGGACTCTTTCTGAACCAAGGGCTACCTTTTTGCCAAATTTGGTGTAATTCCGTTCAGCAGTTCGAGCTGCAGCCGTGTCTAAAGTTTCCTATGGAAATTAACATGGAGAAAACACGTTTTGGGACCCCCCTTTTTTCTCGGCCCCCGCTTGGCGAATCACCCCGAAACTTTCAAGACAGGAGCTGACCGGAGCGCCCCACTAGTTTTGAAAATTTCGCGAAGATTCGTTAAACAACGCTAAAGTTATTGGGAAAACAAAAAATGCTTTTCCTATGGAAAATAGGTCCTAACTATAACTACCTACTGGCGACCGCCAGTAGGTAATATATATATATATATATATGTACATACATATATTTGAAAGCAAAGGTTAAAGTAAAGTTATAGTTAGGTGAATTTGTCAGCAACCACATTAACGTTTTGAATGAAAAAAATGGTAATGACATCTCCCCATCCCTGTAGGAACATAACCCTTCTTATTTCACACATTGAAAAGTCCTGCTTGAATTGGCTGGTGAGGTCTTCCAGTGAGAACTTTCAAGGGCTGGGCTGACGAACAAGGAAATTGATGTAGTTCTCTGCCAGTAAAGACTGAGTATGGTGGAAAAATTGATTTTTGAGGTGTAGGGTTATATTCAAGCTTTGTGACCAATCTTGAATTCATATTAAAGAATGCATATCTCCCACCATTTGCTCCTGGGGCGTATATTGTGTGGGGGGCTGCCATTTATTATAATATCTGGGGATCTGTTGCAATGATAAGAGCCTTCCCATACAGGAACAAGCGAAGGTGCTGCATACCGATACAACAGCCAGGCTCTCCTTTGCTGGGTGAGAGTAGACTCCTGTGTCAGTTTGACTCAGCTGGCCTATTACATTGCAGCTTGCCATGTAGAGTCTCATACAGTTTTCTGTTGTGCTATGATCGCACCCACCATTACTGGATTGACCTTGTACTGGCCGGGCTGCATGTTCTTGTTGGAGAATATGTTGACAGAGAAGGTGAGTTCGGTTTTCCTAGCTCGCACTTATCTAGGTTAAGTGCGGAACCGGCTGCTACAAAGATTGCCCCTATATCATACATCATCACATTTTATTTGTGCGACAAAAACTAGTATTTCATTGCTGCTGTTGTAAAGGTTCTCCATTGAGTGAATGACTCTCCTGCTAGCCTCCTGAAATACTTCACCTGCTGATGATATTCTGAAATTGAGATGGCTTTAGGGATTCAGACCTACGTGTTTAGAAAATGTGGCAGGATAGCTCGATTGGATTCAACCCTAACTTGTTATAGGGCTTGTAGCAGTCAAGCTTAGAGAATATGCAAAGGCACAGTTGAGGCATCTGGTCTTGTGATTCAGGTGACGTGTGGATGTTGTTCTCTATTACTGGCCATGATGGGTATGCACATTTCAACGCATAAAATATTTTGTGTGTGCTCTTTTTAGGTACAGCAGCAATGGGACACACTTCGGGCACTCACTTGCACAATGGTGTCTTGATCCAGACAGCTTTCTATCGCTTCTTCGCCGTGGTGTTACAAATACACTGGCCCGTGTTGATAGCTCTGGACCACAGAATGAATGGCCTCATTTGTTAGAAGAGTTAATTGAGTGTCCTTGAGTTTCCCTGCACTGTGACAAAGTGCCAGGCATTTGTTCATTATTTGATGCTGGGAAGAAAGATTAAATGTCATCACAAGTAGTCCCAAGACCTGTGTGGTTGTATTACTGAGGCTCAAGTTCTTCTCTTTCAAGCATGTGTACTTCTTTCTGGAACTATGTGGTGTCAGAGATGAACGTTTTGTGAATTTCTTCAGGTTTGTCAAAGGCTGATGTGCCCCCCCCCACTGGTCTACATGGTAGTGTGTGCTTCATTGACAGGTTGTCATACTCACATGCATATGCAAGGTTGCACATGATATCACAGTCCAATGTGAATAGGCCTAGGTGTTCATACAAGCAGCTGAACGAAGGCTCTCTTCTTCAAGCCGTTATTGTCCATTGAGGGGATGTGCTCCACGAGCTCAGTGTGGAGTGTGGCTGGAGCATCAGTCATCATGTTCAGGTGTTTGCTCCCCCTTCTGTTCGGGGATAATTCTACGAATGAGATGTTCTCTGTGTTCCATTTTCTGTGCTTACTGAGCAGATCTTGGTTCTTTCCTGTCTGGGTGGTGTGACTTGGACTACCTATGCTTGGGAATACTTGCCCGCCATATGCTTGTGAGATGCTTTTGTTTGTTGTAGTCGTGGCACTTCTGACCAATGGCTGTACTGGCCCCTGAGAGAAAAGGCGAGTTCATAGCGGTAACAGGATGTGTTACTCCTAGGTGTGGCCTGTGGTATTTCGCATTTGCTCTTCACTCCTCAGGTGATCTGAAGAGTCTGCTCAATCTTCTTGTTTCTAGGTTGATAACACTCTTCGTTATTCCTTTCCTTTTGTGGTATTTTAGCAGCATTAGTAATTTTGTGGAAAAGTAGGCTGATTGACATCTTAAGCGATGCAGAGTTGGATTACTTCCTTGTTCTCCAAGTTGGAATTCACATTGCGTTACTAACTTCTATAGCTGTACCTTGAAATCATCCATGGGCCCTGACACTCAGTGCTGAAAGTATATTTTTGTATTCAGTGTTGAACTGATGGGCCAAATCTCTCATTTAATTGCTGTTCCCAATTCTAGGTAGAGCAGCCTACCCTGCTCCTCAAAAGAAACAGCGGAGCAATTTGATGGCAAAGTAGTCTCCTGACTGAAGAAAAAATATGAAAGGACCTTGGGGTCAAACACTGAATGAATAGTTCCACAGGAAGAAAACATAGATTTTTTTCCTGCAGAGAAGATCCCTAGTTTTTCTTCACATGCCAAGCAGAGGTGAAGGTACCAGAAGTGTGTACATTTTGGGCAAAAACTTAGGAAAATATATATTTTTCAAATCATTTCATATCTACATCATGATCTAGTCAATTATTTGGAAGATATTTAAAAACTAGTCACTTTAGAATTAAAAAAGGTGAAACATTTTTTGCCTACCCACCTTCGTTTTTGAATCAGAGTCAGGAAGACACCTCAGCATCAAGCTCAAACTATGGGTCTTCCGCTAGTCTTGAAAGTGAAAATAGTTTCTTCAGTCACTTCCCAAAGTTGGTCCTGTGATTTTGTACCATTGATCGGGAAGACAGAAGGAGGTACAATCACCCAAGAATAGCCAACTCAGCCCTACGATATGATACAGTAGGTAAAATCAACGCACTGACAGTTGAGTGGAGACAACTGTATCTACTTTTGCAGAAGTGGAAGAATCATCCTGTCTGTGGTGTTGCGCCTTCGTCTAGCGTTGCCTGCTTCCGCTCTTTAGCAACGTAGAGTAGCAGTTCTCCCAAAGAAACACTTTGCCTCTTAGAAGCTTAGAATTCGTCTTTTTAACTTGAACTCTATTACTCTATGATTCCAACTGCACAATCTCAGGGGGTGGGGGCTGTAACCTATCTTATGAAAAAGCAAGAACTGATACAGACTGGCCACAGAGCAAAGGCAAGTGATGGTTATAATGAAAATTAAAGAATGAAATGGACTCATCCTGCATACAATGTGTACTGTACCTCTAGCCCCCTCAATCCTGGTCCAAATGAGGAATGTTAATTTTTACTCCGACTGTTGAAAACTGCCACAGTTTTATCAACACCAGTTTCTAAGAACTCCTTTCTCCTGTGCAAGTGGGAAATAACTTGCCTCTTTGCAAGCCTATTGAATACTTCTGTCCCCATCCTCAATTGATGTTCTGCCCTGTTTCTCTGCAGGCTCTGTGTGCTGGGGGACAGCACCTAAACTTCTTACTTGGAGCTCCTACAGGACTTGGCTATCAAAACCATCAGGAGAGGGCAAAAAAACATATTTTATTGCTGGATAACAGTGATTCTCAGGAACTCCCTACCAATCTTCCAGTGAAGTTTTGCTGAGCTGACTGTACAGATGGTCTTCAAGAGGGCGTACAAGCGTGAAGCGGGTAGATGAAAGCTGACCCCACATGGAGGATCAAGAAAAGAAAAGAAAATAAGTCAAGAGTGTATTAATTGGGACACCCTCCACCAAACGTTTATTTATCATATAAAAGTCCCAATCAGGCATACTTATAGTACTGTATATATAGTTGTGGTTAATGTCCTTCACATACTTCAATGAAAGGGATAGAGCCTACTGCCCTAAACTGTATAGCCTTGTAGCACATGTATGCTAGTGGTTCCTACCCCAGATCGGTATTAACCCATGTAGTTTAGGTGCTCAACCAGAGCTTAAAAAAGAGATGTCTCACAAGAGCAGCCAAAGGAGTCACTTATTTCACGTATTCAGTGCCCCGGGCTGCTCATCATTGGCATACCCATGTACTTTGGGGGAGGGAGAGAGAGAATGAGAGAAGGAGGCAACAAGAACACCACCGGTCTCGTAATGTAGTCTGTGCATGTCTAGCGAGTGGTAAAAAGTATTGTTGTCATTTTGTCGGTACCAGCAAGTGCCATGTAAGAATGATGGGGCATACTTACAAGCCCAAATCGCCACCGGAGCGTCGCTTTTTTGATGCTCGGGTGGCGTACCACCATTTCCCATATTTACAAGGCTTAGCGCCACCTTGTAAATATGCCCCTTTCTGCTGCAGTCCTCTACGGCAAAGGGGTGTGAAGTGTGTGTTGCTGTGGGCGTTCCACCACAACACCCATTCCTTTTTGACACTGCCCCAGATTTACAAGGCTGAGGCAGCGCCATTAACAGCTCTATGGATTACCAGGTGTTAGATTCGCGATACAAGGAGAAATCAATTTCTCCTTGTTTTTTGCTCTTTTCATAGAAAAAGCAAATCGCCATGAATGATTGTTTATGTGCAGGAAGGTGTGCCTTCCTGCACATAAACATCGCTCTTGCAGCACAGGCACCCTTGCAACATGGTGGCAGGTTGCCTGCCCTGGCGCTAGGCAGCTTCTTTTGTGCCAGCACTAGGGAAACACAGGGGTGCGCCGTATTCTTGTGAATACGGCGCATCCCCTGCGGATGTTTTTCGTAGGTTGCAAAAGCTAGTCACTTGTTTTAAGTCCAGATAGAGTCTCATACAGTAGACTATCTATGAAATTTCGCCCCAAATCTCTTAGTGCCCTGAAAGGTCTATTCCCCCTGGAGGAGGCATTGGTCCTCAAAAGAGATTCTAGGTTTCTCAGAGAACTGATAGTGAATCTATGGTGACCATACATTTTTAATCCAACCTTCCCACCAAGCGTGCCAGCACAACGTTACCTGAGGTCATCTCCCTACCCCCAGTCCAAAGCAGTAGCCTCTGCCTACGTCCAGGTCTCTTTTAAACCTTCTAGAGGACTCCTCTAGTAAGAAACTATGTGGATTTTCTCCGAATAGACTTCTAACAAGGAAGGATTAGGAAGAAGAAGGTGATGATGAGGTCGGCCTCTGTATGCAGCACTGATCCTTCAATTTGTAAAAACCTTTCTACCATTAAGTAACATGTTTACAAACAGTTGCTGGTAAATCTAACAACAGGTGTACCGGTAATGTTTGCAAAGTCCATCACGTGCTATAATGTTTGTGCCCGGTTAAACAGTTGATGACTGTGTATAAACGTTCCTTATGTTGCCACCAGCCATGACTGTAGTTGAGGGTATAACGATGGGCGAACCCCTTGAGACAAAGAGAATTGAAAGAGAGACCAATTGTGCGGTCTTTCTCCAGAGGGTCCACCTAAATTGCAGTTTGGACATTACCCTAGGGACTGGTAGTCCCTCAAAATAATACAGTGGGAACTTCAGGATCGAAGGAAAATGATGGGATGACACAGCTACACAGTGAGTCTGGGACTTTTGTCTTTCCAGGTAGGCATCATTTGGGGTTGCACCACTGCTAAAACCCCGTGTTTAGGCCAACATGCGCTGGCGTTGTTTCCATCAATTTAGGTTATTTAAGAAGCTAATCATTTATATAAATGCGACAAACAAAAACACCAATGGCATTTTCAGCAATGTCTCTTATGCTTACTATTTATCTCGGATGCACAAAGTGTGTTCTTATAGAACAATTGATGTTACATTTTGACAGGTTCTCTGATATTTGTGCGGCTTTTATTTAAATAGATTGGTTCTCTCCAGCCGGAGGGAAATTTTCATCATAAGGGATTTCTCAACATCTTAAGTCATGCAAATGTATTCATATCCCTTATTGGTGCAATCTCCCAGGCTCAACTGAATAAAGAATGTATTATTTTATAGTACAGTGAAACAACAGTTTGAAATCTCCAAGGATGACCTGGGTGAGGAATATTTGCATACGTGAAAAGCACATCAAATAATATTTCTTGGCAGAATCTGCAAATGTTAAAGACATGTTGATATTCGTTTAGAATTGTACGTCCTCTGTGTTTTACTATCACAACTTGTACACTGCACCATTAATGAGGACTTAGCCAGTGGATGTAGTCAGCATATCATTATAATAGCTATAACAATAATAATGATAATAGTAACAGCAGATAAACATGATATAGATCATCCTAGCAATAATCATGAAAATAGCAGCTTATTGTTATACAGAGCCTTGCAGCCTCGTGGCACTACCTTTAAAAGGTGCCATTATAAACCAAATCAATGTTAAGCATTTAGCATGCGTCAGGAGGATGAAAGGATGAGTTGGCCCTATTGGGGCTAGACCTGTGACTGTTAATTTATCCAAGGCCGATTTTTCGTTCACAGAAGTACATTCCATTAATCAAAAGTCACCATAGCCATAGTTTGAGTTGATGACATTAACAGAAATTACATAACACGACTTTAGTCTATGAGATGAGACCACAGGAAATCACAACACATGACAGTTTACCAAGACAAAGGTGTCACAGTCTACTGTCTGCCCAGAACAAGGTATTTGGAGGCACTCTCCTAACAGGTGATTGTAAGGAAATACATCTTTTTGCATAATCACCTCCCGCCCTGTCATAGCAAACAGCAGTGTCCCGGGGTGGGCACCCGGGACACTGCAGGAGCCGGCCCTGGGGGTGGCGGTCCCCAGGGCCATCAAGGGCCCCAGGAGGGGGCCGCACGGCCCCCTCCCTGCATTTCAAAGCCCCAGGGAGGTGGTGGTCCCCGGGGCCGGGGGTCCGCTACAGACCTCCAAATTTCAATATTAAGTACCCCGGGGAGGTGGTGGTCCCTGGGGCAGTGTGGGGGGGCTTGAGCCCCCCCCACACTAATATTGTTTTTAGCCCCAACTACTGATCGGATTTACACCATTTAAAAAAAAGGACGCTTTCTGAACTAAGCACTACCGTTTTGCCAAATTTGGTGTAATTCCGTTCAGCAGTTCGAGCTGTAGCTGTGTCTAAAGTTTCCTATGGGAAATTGATTTTCCGACCCCTATTTTTTAATTTCTCAGGAACTACTGAACAGATTTACACCATTTAACAAAAGGACTCTTTCTGAACCAAGGGCTACCTTTTTGCCAAATTTGGTGTAATTCCGTTCAGCAGTTCGAGCTGCAGCCGTGTCTAAAGTTTCCTATGGAAATTAACATGGAGAAAACACGTTTTGGGACCCCCCTTTTTTCTCGGCCCCCGCTTGGCAAATCACCCCAAAACTTTCAAGACAGGAGCTGACCGGAGCGCCCCACTAGTTTTGAAAATTTCGCGAAGATTCGTTAAACAACGCTAAAGTTATTGGGAAAACAAAAATGCTTTTCCTATGGAAAATAGGTCCTAACTATAACTACCTACTGGCGACCGCCAGTAGGTAATATATATATATATATATGTACATACATATATTTGAAAGCAAAGGTTAAAGTAAAGTTATAGTTAGGTGAATTTGTCAGCAACCACATTAACGTTTTGAATGAAAAAAATGGTAATGACATCTCCCCATCCCTGTAGGAACATAACCCTTCTTATTTCACACATTGAAAAGTCCTGCATGAATTGGCTGGTGAGGTCTTCCAGTGAGAACTTTCAAGGGCTGGGCTGACGAACAAGGAAATTGATGTAGTTCTCTGCCAGTGAAGACTGAGTATGGTGGAAAAATTGATTTTTGAGGTGTAGGGTTATATTCAAGCTTTGTGACCAATCTTGAATTCATATTACAGAATGCATATCTCCCACCATTTGCTCCTGGGGCGTATATTGTGTGGGGGCTGCCATTTATTATAATATCTGGGGATCTGTTGCAATGATAAGAGCCTTCCCATACAGGAACAAGCGAAGGTGCTGCATACCGATACAACAGCCAGGCTCTCCTTTGCTGGGTGAGAGTAGACTCCTGTGTCAGTTTGACTCAGCTGGCCTATTACATTGCAGCTTGCCATGTAGAGTCTCATACAGTTTTCTGTTGTGCTATGATCGCACCCACCATTACTGGATTGACCTTGTACTGGCCGGGCTGCATGTTCTTGTTGGAGAATATGTTGACAGAGAAGGTGAGTTCGGTTTTCCTAGCTCGCACTTATCTAGGTTAAGTGCGGAACCGGCTGCTACAAAGATTGCCCCTATATCATACATCATCACATTTTATTTGTGCGACAAAAAACTAGTATTTCATTGCTGCTGTTGTAAAGGTTCTCCATTGAGTGAATGACTCTCCTGCTAGCCTCCTGAAATACTTCACCTGCTGATGATATTCTGAAATTGAGATGGCTTTAGGGATTCAGACCTACGTGTTTAGAAAATGTGGCAGGATAGCTCGATTGGATTCAACCCTAACTTGTTATAGGGCTTGTAGCAGTCAAGCTTAGAGAATATGCAAAGGCACAGTTGAGGCATCTGGTCTTGTGATTCAGGTGACGTGTGGATGTTGTTCTCTATTACTGGCCATGATGGGTATGCACATTTCAACGCATAAAATATTTTGTGTGTGCTCTTTTTAGGTACAGCAGCAATGGGACACACTTCGGGCACTCACTTGCACAATGGTGTCTTGATCCAGACAGCTTTCTATCGCTTCTTCGCCGTGGTGTTACAAATACACTGGCCCGTGTTGATAGCTCTGGACCACAGAATGAATGGCCTCATTTGTTAGAAGAGTTAATTGAGTGTCCTTGAGTTTCCCTGCACTGTGACAAAGTGCCAGGCATTTGTTCATTATTTGATGCTGGGAAGAAAGATTAAATGTCATCACAAGTAGTCCCAAGACCTGTGTGGTTGTATTACTGAGGCTCAAGTTCTTCTCTTTCAAGCATGTGTACTTCTTTCTGGAACTATGTGGTGTCAGAGATGAACGTTTTGTGAATTTCTTCAGGTTTGTCAAAGGCTGATGTGCCCCCCACTGGTCTACATGGTAGTGTGTGCTTCATTGACAGGTTGTCATACTCACATGCATATGCAAGGTTGCACATGATATCACAGTCCAATGTGAATAGGCCTAGGTGTTCATACAAGCAGCTGAACGAAGGCTCTCTTCTTCAAGCCGTTATTGTCCATTGAGGGGATGTGCTCCACGAGCTCAGTGTGGAGTGTGGCTGGAGCATCAGTCATCATGTTCAGGTGTTTGCTCCCCCTTCTGTTCGGGGATAATTCTACGAATGAGATGTTCTCTGTGTTCCATTTTCTGTGCTTACTGAGCAGATCTTGGTTCTTTCCTGTCTGGGTGGTGTGACTTGGACTACCTATGCTTGGGAATACTTGCCCGCCATATGCTTGTGAGATGCTTTTGTTTGTTGTAGTCGTGGCACTTCTGACCAATGGCTGTACTGGCCCCTGAGAGAAAAGGCGAGTTCATAGCGGTAACAGGATGTGTTACTCCTAGGTGTGGCCTGTGGTATTTCGCATTTGCTCTTCACTCCTCAGGTGATCTGAAGAGTCTGCTCAATCTTCTTGTTTCTAGGTTGATAACACTCTTCGTTATTCCTTTCCTTTTGTGGTATTTTAGCAGCATTAGTAATTTTGTGGAAAAGTAGGCTGATTGACATCTTAAGCGATGCAGAGTTGGATTACTTCCTTGTTCTCCAAGTTGGAATTCACATTGCGTTACTAACTTCTATAGCTGTACCTTGAAATCATCCATGGGCCCTGACACTCAGTGCTGAAAGTATATTTTTTGTATTCAGTGTTGAACTGATGGGCCAAATCTCTCATTTAATTGCTGTTCCCAATTCTAGGTAGAGCAGCCTACCCTGCTCCTCAAAAGAAACAGCGGAGCAATTTGATGGCAAAGTAGTCTCCTGACTGAAGAAAAAATATGAAAGGACCTTGGGGTCAAACACTGAATGAATAGTTCCACAGGAAGAAAACATAGATTTTTTTTCCTGCAGAGAAGATCCCTAGTTTTTCTTCACATGCCAAGCAGAGGTGAAGGTACCAGAAGTGTGTACATTTTGGGCAAAAACTTAGGAAAATATATATTTTTCAAATCATTTCATATCTACATCATGATCTAGTCAATTATTTGGAAGATATTTAAAAACTAGTCACTTTAGAATTAAAAAAGGTGAAACATTTTTTGCCTACCCACCTTCGTTTTTGAATCAGAGTCAGGAAGACACCTCAGCATCAAGCTCAAACTATGGGTCTTCCGCTAGTCTTGAAAGTGAAAATAGTTTCTTCAGTCACTTCCCAAAGTTGGTCCTGTGATTTTGTACCATTGATCGGGAAGACAGAAGGAGGTACAATCACCCAAGAATAGCCAACTCAGCCCTACGATATGATACAGTAGGTAAAATCAACGCACTGACAGTTGAGTGGAGACAACTGTATCTACTTTTGCAGAAGTGGAAGAATCATCCTGTCTGTGGTGTTGCGCCTTCGTCTAGCGTTGCCTGCTTCCGCTCTTTAGCAACGTAGAGTAGCAGTTCTCCCAAAGAAACACTTTGCCTCTTAGAAGCTTAGAATTCGTCTTTTTAACTTGAACTCTATTACTCTATGATTCCAACTGCACAATCTCAGGGGGTGGGGGCTGTAACCTATCTTATGAAAAAGCAAGAACTGATACAGACTGGCCACAGAGCAAAGGCAAGTGATGGTTATAATGAAAATTAAAGAATGAAATGGACTCATCCTGCATACAATGTGTACTGTACCTCTAGCCCCCTCAATCCTGGTCCAAATGAGGAATGTTAATTTTTACTCCGACTGTTGAAAACTGCCACAGTTTTATCAACACCAGTTTCTAAGAACTCCTTTCTCCTGTGCAAGTGGGAAATAACTTGCCTCTTTGCAAGCCTATTGAATACTTCTGTCCCCATCCTCAATTGATGTTCTGCCCTGTTTCTCTGCAGGCTCTGTGTGCTGGGGGACAGCACCTAAACTTCTTACTTGGAGCTCCTACAGGACTTGGCTATCAAAACCATCAGGAGAGGGCAAAAAACATATTTTATTGCTGGATAACAGTGATTCTCAGGAACTCCCTACCAATCTTCCAGTGAAGTTTTGCTGAGCTGACTGTACAGATGGTCTTCAAGAGGGCGTACAAGCGTGAAGCGGGTAGATGAAAGCTGACCCCACATGGAGGATCAAGAAAAAGAAAAGAAAATAAGTCAAGAGTGTATTAATTGGGACACCCTCCACCAAACGTTTATTTATCATATAAAAGTCCCAATCAGGCATACTTATAGTACTGTATATATAGTTGTGGTTAATGTCCTTCACATACTTCAATGAAAGGGATAGAGCCTACTGCCCTAAACTGTATAGCCTTGTAGCACATGTATGCTAGTGGTTCCTACCCCAGATCGGTATTAACCCATGTAGTTTAGGTGCTCAACCAGAGCTTAAAAAGAGATGTCTCACAAGAGCAGCCAAAGGAGTCACTTATTTCACGTATTCAGTGCCCCGGGCTGCTCATCATTGGCATACCCATGTACTTTGGGGAGGAGAGAGAGAATGAGAGAAGGAGGCAACAAGAACACCACCGGTCTCGTAATGTAGTCTGTGCATGTCTAGCGAGTGGTAAAAAGTATTGTTGTCATTTTGTCGGTACCAGCAAGTGCCATGTAAGAATGATGGGGCATACTTACAAGCCCAAATCGCCACCGGAGCGTCGCTTTTTGATGCTCGGGTGGCGTACCATCATTTCCCATATTTACAAGGCTTAGCGCCACCTTGTAAATATGCCCCTTTCTGCTGCAGTCCTCTACGGCAAAGGGGTGTGAAGTGTGTGTTGCTGTGGGCGTTCCACCACAACACCCATTCCTTTTTGACACTGCCCCAGATTTACAAGGCTGAGGCAGCGCCATTAACAGCTCTATGGATTACCAGGTGTTAGATTCGCGATACAAGGAGAAATCAATTTCTCCTTGTTTTTGCTCTTTTCATAGAAAAAGCAAATCGCCATGAATGATTGTTTATGTGCAGGAAGGTGTGCCTTCCTGCACATAAAATCGCTCTTGCAGCACAGGCACCCTTGCAACATGGTGGCAGGTTGCCTGCCCTGGCGCTAGGCAGCTTCTTTTGTGCCAGCACTAGGGAAACACAGGGGTGCGCCGTATTCTTGTGAATACGGCGCATCCCTGCGGATGTTTTTCAGTAGGTTGCAAAAGCTAGTCACTTGTTTTAAGTCCAGATAGAGTCTCATACAGTAGACTATCTATGAAATTTCGCCCCAAATCTCTTAGTGCCCTGAAAGGTCTATTCCCCCTGGAGGAGGCATTGGTCCTCAAAAGAGATTCTAGGTTTCTCAGAGAACTGATAGTGAATCTATGGTGACCATACATTTTAATCCAACCTTCCCACCAAGCGTGCCAGCACAACGTTACCTGAGGTCATCTCCCTACCCCCAGTCCAAAGCAGTAGCCTCTGCCTACGTCCAGGTCTCTTTTAAACCTTCTAGAGGACTCCTCTAGTAAGAAACTATGTGGATTTTCTCCGAATAGACTTCTAACAAGGAAGGATTAGGAAGAAGAAGGTGATGATGAGGTCGGCCTCTGTATGCAGCACTGATCCTTCAATTTGTAAAAACCTTTCTACCATTAAGTAACATGTTTACAAACAGTTGCTGGTAAATCTAACAACAGGTGCACCGGTAATGTTTGCAAAGTCCATCACGTGCTATAATGTTTGTGCCCGGTTAAACAGTTGATGACTGTGTATAAACGTTCCTTATGTTGCCACCAGCCATGACTGTAGTTGAGGGTATAACGATGGGCGAACCCCTTGAGACAAAGAGAATTGAAAGAGAGACCAATTGTGCGGTCTTTCTCCAGAGGGTCCACCTAAATTGCAGTTTGGACATTACCCTAGGGACTGGTAGTCCCTCAAAATAATACAGTGGGAACTTCAGGATCGAAGGAAAATGATGGGATGACACAGCTACACAGTGAGTCTGGGACTTTTGTCTTTCCAGGTAGGCATCATTTGGGGTTGCACCACTGCTAAAACCCGTGTTTAGGCCAACATGCGCTGGCGTTGTTTCCATCAATTTAGGTTATTTAAGAAGCTAATCATTTATATAAATGCGACAAACAAAAACACCAATGGCATTTTCAGCAATGTCTCTTATGCTTACTATTTATCTCGGATGCACAAAGTGTGTTCTTATAGAACAATTGATGTTACATTTTGACAGGTTCTCTGATATTTGTGCGGCTTTTATTTAAATAGATTGGTTCTCTCCAGCCGGAGGGAAATTTTCATCATAAGGGATTTCTCAACATCTTAAGTCATGCAAATGTATTCATATCCCTTATTGGTGCAATCTCCCAGGCTCAACTGAATAAAGAATGTATTATTTTATAGTACAGTGAAACAACAGTTTGAAATCTCCAAGGATGACCTGGGTGAGGAATATTTGCATACGTGAAAAGCACATCAAATAATATTTCTTGGCAGAATCTGCAAATGTTAAAGACATGTTGATATTCGTTTAGAATTGTACGTCCTCTGTGTTTTACTATCACAACTTGTACACTGCACCATTAATGAGGACTTAGCCAGTGGATGTAGTCAGCATATCATTATAATAGCTATAACAATAATAATGATAATAGTAACAGCAGATAAACATGATATAGATCATCCTAGCAATAATCATGAAAATAGCAGCTTATTGTTATACAGAGCCTTGCAGCCTCGTGGCACTACCTTTAAAAGGTGCCATTATAAACCAAATCAATGTTAAGCATTTAGCATGCGTCAGGAGGATGAAAGGATGAGTTGGCCCTATTGGGGCTAGACCTGTGACTGTTAATTTATCCAAGGCCGATTTTTCGTTCACAGAAGTACATTCCATTAATCAAAAGTCACCATAGCCATAGTTTGAGTTGATGACATTAACAGAAATTACATAACACGACTTTAGTCTATGAGATGAGACCACAGGAAATCACAACACATGACAGTTTACCAAGACAAAGGTGTCACAGTCTACTGTCTGCCCAGAACAAGGTATTTGGAGGCACTCTCCTAACAGGTGATTGTAAGGAAATACATCTTTTTGCATAATCACCTCCCGCCCTGTCATAGCAAACAGCAGTGTCCCGGGGGTGGGCACCCCGGGACACTGCAGGAGCCGGCCCTGGGGGGTGGCGGTCCCCAGGGCCATCAAGGGCCCCAGGAGGGGGGCCGCACGGCCCCCCTCCCTGCATTTCAAAGCCCCAGGGAGGTGGTGGTCCCCGGGGCCGGGGGTCCGCTACAGACCTCCAAATTTCAATATTAAGTACCCCGGGGAGGTGGTGGTCCCTGGGGCAGTGTGGGGGGGCTTGAGCCCCCCCCACACTAATATTGTTTTTAGCCCCAACTACTGATCGGATTTACACCATTAAAAAAAAGGACGCTTTCTGAACTAAGCACTACCGTTTTGCCAAATTTGGTGTAATTCCGTTCAGCAGTTCGAGCTGTAGCTGTGTCTAAAGTTTCCTATGGGAAATTGATTTTCCGACCCCTATTTTTTTAATTTCTCAGGAACTACTGAACAGATTTACACCATTTAACAAAAAGGACTCTTTCTGAACCAAGGGCTACCTTTTTGCCAAATTTGGTGTAATTCCGTTCAGCAGTTCGGGCTGCAGCCGTGTCTAAAGTTTCCTATGGAAATTAACATGGAGAAAACACGTTTTGGGACCCCCCTTTTTCTCGGCCCCCGCTTAGCAAATCACCCCAAAACTTTCAAGACAGGAGCTGACCGGAGCGCCCACTAGTTTTGAAAATTTCGCGAAGATTCGTTAAACAACGCTAAAGTTATTGGGAAAACAAAAATGCTTTTCCTATGGAAAATAGGTCCTAACTATAACTACCTACTGGCGACCGCCAGTAGGTAATATATATATATATATATGTACATACATATATTTGAAAGCAAAGGTTAAAGTAAAGTTATAGTTAGGTGAATTTGTCAGCAACCACATTAACGTTTTGAATGAAAAAAATGGTAATGACATCTCCCCATCCCTGTAGGAACATAACCCTTCTTATTTCACACATTGAAAAGTCCTGCATGAATTGGCTGGTGAGGTCTTCCAGTGAGAACTTTCAAGGGCTGGGCTGACGAACAAGGAAATTGATGTAGTTCTCTGCCAGTGAAGACTGAGTATGGTGGAAAAATTGATTTTTTGAGGTGTAGGGTTATATTCAAGCTTTGTGACCAATCTTGAATTCATATTACAGAATGCATATCTCCCACCATTTGCTCCTGGGGCATATATTGTGTGGGGGGCTGCCATTTATTATAATATCTGGGGATCTGTTGCAATGATAAGAGCCTTCCCATACAAGAACAAGCGAAGGTGCTGCATACCGATACAACAGCCAGGCTCTCCTTTGCTGGGTGAGAGTAGACTCCTGTGTCAGTTTGACTCAGCTGGCCTATTACATTGCAGCTTGCCATGTAGAGTCTCATACAGTTTTCTGTTGTGCTATGATCGCACCCACCATTACTGGATTGACCTTGTACTGGCCGGGCTGCATGTTCTTGTTGGAGAATATGTTGACAGAGAAGGTGAGTTCGGTTTTCCTAGCTCGCACTTATCTAGGTTAAGTGCGGAACCGGCTGCTACAAAGATTGCCCCTATATCATACATCATCACATTTTATTTGTGCGACAAAAAACTAGTATTTCATTGCTGCTGTTGTAAAGGTTCTCCATTGAGTGAATGACTCTCCTGCTAGCCTCCTGAAATACTTCACCTGCTGATGATATTCTGAAATTGAGATGGCTTTAGGGATTCAGACCTACGTGTTTAGAAAATGTGGCAGGATAGCTCGATTGGATTCAACCCTAACTTGTTATAGGGCTTGTAGCAGTCAAGCTTAGAGAATATGCAAAGGCACAGTTGAGGCATCTGGTCTTGTGATTCAGGTGACGTGTGGATGTTGTTCTCTATTACTGGCCATGATGGGTATGCACATTTCAACGCATAAAATATTTTGTGTGTGCTCTTTTAGGTACAGCAGCAATGGGACACACTTCGGGCACTCACTTGCACAATGGTGTCTTGATCCAGACAGCTTTCTATCGCTTCTTCGCCGTGGTGTTACAAATACACTGGCCCGTGTTGATAGCTCTGGACCACAGAATGAATGGCCTCATTTGTTAGAAGAGTTAATTGAGTGTCCTTGAGTTTCCCTGCACTGTGACAAAGTGCCAGGCATTTGCTCATTATTTGATGCTGGGAAGAAAGATTAAATGTCATCACAAGTAGTCCCAAGACCTGTGTGGTTGTATTACTGAGGCTCAAGTTCTTCTCTTTCAAGCATGTGTACTTCTTTCTGGAACTATGTGGTGTCAGAGATGAACGTTTTGTGAATTTCTTCAGGTTTGTCAAAGGCTGATGTGCCCCCCCCCACTGGTCTACATGGTAGTGTGTGCTTCATTGACAGGTTGTCATACTCACATGCATATGCAAGGTTGCACACGATATCACTGTCCAATGTGAATAGGCCTAGGTGTTCATACAAGCAGCTGAACGAAGGCTCTCTTCTTCAAGCCGTTATTGTCCATTGAGGGGATGTGCTCCACGAGCTCAGTGTGGAGTGTGGCTGGAGCATCAGTCATCATGTTCAGGTGTTTGCTCCCCCTTCTGTTCGGGGATAATTCTACGAATGAGATGTTCTCTGTGTTCCATTTTCTGTGCTTACTGAGCAGATCTTGGTTCTTTCCTGTCTGGGTGGTGTGACTTGGACTACCTATGCTTGGGAATACTTGCCCGCCATATGCTTGTGAGATGCTTTTGTTTGTTGTAGTCGTGGCACTTCTGACTAATGGCTGTACTGGCCCCTGAGAGAAAAGGCGAGTTCATAGCGGTAACAGGATGTGTTACTCCTAGGTGTGGCCTGTGGTATTTCGCATTTGCTCTTCACTCCTCAGGTGATCTGAAGAGTCTGCTCAATCTTCTTGTTTCTAGGTTGATAACACTCTTCGTTATTCCTTTCCTTTTGTGGTATTTTAGCAGCATTAGTAATTTTGTGGAAAAGTAGGCTGATTGACATCTTAAGCGATGCAGAGTTGGATTACTTCCTTGTTCTCCAAGTTGGAATTCACATTGCGTTACTAACTTCTATAGCTGTACCTTGAAATCATCCATGGGCCCTGACACTCAGTGCTGAAAGTATATTTTTTGTATTCAGTGTTGAACTGATGGGCCAAATCTCTCATTTAATTGCTGTTCCCAATTCTAGGTAGAGCAGCCTACCCTGCTCCTCAAAAGAAACAGCGGAGCAATTTGATGGCAAAGTAGTCTCCTGACTGAAGAAAAAATATGAAAGGACCTTGGGGTCAAACACTGAATGAATAGTTCCACAGGAAGAAAACATAGATTTTTTTTTCCTGCAGAGAAGATCCCTAGTTTTTCTTCACATGCCAAGCAGAGGTGAAGGTACCAGAAGTGTGTACATTTTGGGCAAAAACTTAGGAAAATATATATTTTTCAAATCATTTCATATCTACATCATGATCTAGTCAATTATTTGGAAGATATTTAAAAACTAGTCACTTTAGAATTAAAAAAGGTGAAACATTTTTTGCCTACCCACCTTCGTTTTTGAATCAGAGTCAGGAAGACACCTCAGCATCAAGCTCAAACTATGGGTCTTCCGCTAGTCTTGAAAGTGAAAATAGTTTCTTCAGTCACTTCCCAAAGTTGGTCCTGTGATTTTGTACCATTGATCGGGAAGACAGAAGGAGGTACAATCACCCAAGAATAGCCAACTCAGCCCTACGATATGATACAGTAGGTAAAATCAACGCACTGACAGTTGAGTGGAGACAACTGTATCTACTTTTGCAGAAGTGGAAGAATCATCCTGTCTGTGGTGTTGCGCCTTCGTCTAGCGTTGCCTGCTTCCGCTCTTTAGCAACGTAGAGTAGCAGTTCTCCCAAAGAAACACTTTGCCTCTTAGAAGCTTAGAATTCGTCTTTTTTAACTTGAACTCTATTACTCTATGATTCCAACTGCACAATCTCAGGGGGGTGGGGGCTGTAACCTACCTTATGAAAAAGCAAGAACTGATACAGACTGGCCACAGAGCAAAGGCAAGTGATGGTTATAATGAAAATTAAAGAATGAAATGGACTCATCCTGCATACAATGTGTACTGTACCTCTAGCCCCCTCAAACCTGGTCCAAATGAGGAATGTTAATTTTTACTCCGACTGTTGAAAACTGCCACAGTTTTATCAACACCAGTTTCTAAGAACTCCTTTCTCCTGTGCAAGTGGGAAATAACTTGCCTCTTTGCAAGCCTATTGAATACTTCTGTCCCCATCCTCAATTGATGTTCTGCCCTGTTTCTCTGCAGGCTATGTGTGCTGGGGGACAGCACCTAAACTTCTTACTTGGAGCTCCTACAGGACTTGGCTATCAAAACCATCAGGAGAGGGCAAAAAACCATATTTTATTGCTGGATAACAGTGATTCTCAGGAACTCCCTACCAATCTTCCAGTGAAGTTTTGCTGAGCTGACTGTACAGATGGTCTTCAAGAGGGCGTACAAGGGTGAAGCGGGTAGATGAAAGCTGACCCCACATGGAGGATCAAGAAAAAGAAAAGAAAATAAGTCAAGAGTGTATTAATTGGGACACCCTCCACCAAACGTTTATTTATCATATAAAAGTCCCAATCAGGCATACTTATAGTACTGTATATATAGTTGTGGTTAATGTCCTTCACATACTTCAATGAAAGGGATAGAGCCTACTGCCCTAAACTGTATAGCCTTGTAGCACATGTATGCTAGTGGTTCCTACCCCAGATCGGTATTAACCCATGTAGTTTAGGTGCTCAACCAGAGCTTAAAAAAGAGATGTCTCACAAGAGCAGCCAAAGGAGTCACTTATTTCACGTATTCAGTGCCCCGGGCTGCTCATCGTTGGCATACCCATGTACTTTGGGGGAGGGAGAGAGAGAATGAGAGAAGGAGGCAACAAGAACACCACCGGTCTCGTAATGTAGTCTGTGCATGTCTAGCGAGTGGTAAAAAGTATTGTTGTCATTTTGTCGGTACCAGCAAGTGCCATGTAAGAATGATGGGGCATACTTACAAGCCCAAATCGCCACCGGAGCGTCGCTTTTTTGATGCTCTGGTGGCGTACCACCATTTCCCATATTTACAAGGCTTAGCGCCACCTTGTAAATATGCCCCTTTCTGCTGCAGTCCTCTACGGCAAAGGGGTGTGAAGTGTGTGTTGCTGTGGGCGTTCCACCACAACACCCATTCCTTTTTGACACTGCCCCAGATTTACAAGGCTGAGGCAGCGCCATTAACAGCTCTATGGATTACCAGGTGTTAGATTCGCGATACAAGGAGAAATCAATTTCTCCTTGTTTTTTGCTCTTTTCATAGAAAAAGCAAATCGCCATGAATGATTGTTTATGTGCAGGAAGGTGTGCCTTCCTGCACATAAAAAATCGCTCTTGCAGCACAGGCACCCTTGCAACATGGTGGCAGGTTGCCTGCCCTGGCGCTAGGCAGCTTCTTTTGTGCCAGCACTAGGGGAAACACAGGGGTGCGCCGTATTCTTGTGAATACGGCGCATCCCTGCGGATGTTTTTCGTAGGTTGCAAAAGCTAGTCACTTGTTTTAAGTCCAGATAGAGTCTCATACAGTAGACTATCTATGAAATTTCGCCCCAAATCTCTTAGTGCCCTGAAAGGTCTATTCCCCCTGGAGGAGGCATTGGTCCTCAAAAGAGATTCTAGGTTTCTCAGAGAACTGATAGTGAATCTATGGTGACCATACATTTTTAATCCAACCTTCCCACCAAGCGTGCCAGCACAACGTTACCTGAGGTCATCTCCCTACCCCCCAGTCCAAAGCAGTAGCCTCTGCCTACGTCCAGGTCTCTTTTAAACCTTCTAGAGGACTCCTCTAGTAAGAAACTATGTGGATTTTCTCCGAATAGACTTCTAACAAGGAAGGATTAGGAAGAAGAAGGTGATGATGAGGTCGGCCTCTGTATTCAGCACTGATCCTTCAATTTGTAAAAACCTTTCTACCATTAAGTAACATGTTTACAAACAGTTGCTGGTAAATCTAACAACAGGTGCACCGGTAATGTTTGCAAAGTCCATCACGTGCTATAATGTTTGTGCCCGGTTAAACAGTTGATGACTGTGTATAAACGTTCCTTATGTTGCCACCAGCCATGACTGTAGTTGAGGGTATAACGATGGGCGAACCCCTTGAGACAAAGAGAATTGAAAGAGAGACCAATTGTGCGGTCTTTCTCCAGAGGGTCCACCTAAATTGCAGTTTGGACATTACCCTAGGGACTGGTAGTCCCTCAAAATAATACAGTGGGAACTTCAGGATCGAAGGAAAATGATGGGATGACACAGCTACACAGTGAGTCTGGGACTTTTGTCTTTCCAGGTAGGCATCATTTGGGGTTGCACCACTGCTAAAACCCCGTGTTTAGGCCAACATGCGCTGGCATTGTTTCCATCAATTTAGGTTATTTAAGAAGCTAATCATTTATATAAATGCGACAAACAAAAACACCAATGGCATTTTCAGCAATGTCTCTTATGCTTACTATTTATCTCGGATGCACAAAGTGTGTTCTTATAGAACAATTGATGTTACATTTTGACAGGTTCTCTGATATTTGTGCGGCTTTTATTTAAATAGATTGGTTCTCTCCAGCCGGAGGGAAATTTTCATCATAAGGGATTTCTCAACATCTTAAGTCATGCAAATGTATTCATATCCCTTATTGGTGCAATCTCCCAGGCTCAACTGAATAAAGAATGTATTATTTTATAGTACAGTGAAACAACAGTTTGAAATCTCCAAGGATGACCTGGGTGAGGAATATTTGCATACGTGAAAAGCACATCAAATAATATTTCTTGGCAGAATCTGCAAATGTTAAAGACATGTTGATATTCGTTTAGAATTGTACGTCCTCTGTGTTTTACTATCACAACTTGTACACTGCACCATTAATGAGGACTTAGCCAGTGGATGTAGTCAGCATATCATTATAATAGCTATAACAATAATAATGATAATAGTAACAGCAGATAAACATGATATAGATCATCCTAGCAATAATCATGAAAATAGCAGCTTATTGTTATACAGAGCCTTGCAGCCTCGTGGCACTACCTTTAAAAGGTGCCATTATAAACCAAATCAATGTTAAGCATTTAGCATGCGTCAGGAGGATGAAAGGATGAGTTGGCCCTATTGGGGCTAGACCTGTGACTGTTAATTTATCCAAGGCCGATTTTTCGTTCACAGAAGTACATTCCATTAATCAAAAGTCACCATAGCCATAGTTTGAGTTGATGACATTAACAGAAATTACATAACACGACTTTAGTCTATGAGATGAGACCACAGGAAATCACAACACATGACAGTTTACCAAGACAAAGGTGTCACAGTCTACTGTCTGCCCAGAACAAGGTATTTGGAGGCACTCTCCTAACAGGTGATTGTAAGGAAATACATCTTTTTGCATAATCACCTCCAAGTTTTGGACTGATGCGGTTGATTTTTTGACTCCGAAGGTGCACTGAGTCCTGCTGACCAGCCCTCCGTACCAGTGCTCTGACCCTTAAAAAAAGGTACATGTCTGATTGGCTCACCCACAATTAACATAAGTTAACTTACTTATAAGTCCCTGGTTTATGCTACTAGGAGTACCCAGGGCCTGTAAGTTAAAGTATTCCTGTCGACTGACGCACTTATTGTGCCACCACGAGTGCGACAAAGCAAAGTATGACTCCTAGACTGACATTGCCAGGTGTCAGAACATTTTACACTGCTAATTCGACTTTGCCATTTAAACCAATGAAAAAGCCAAGACCTTCCTTTTTAATATTTATAAGACACCCCAAACACAGGCCTACCGAGCCCTAAAAGCAGGGTGCAGGATATTAAAAAGATGGACATGTGCGTTTTTGACTTTCAATGTCCTGACAGTAAAAACGCGGAATTATTGTTTTTACTGTGGAAAGGCTAATAGCCCCATTGGCGAGTATGGAGTTACACAATGTCAACTCTGCACTGCTAACTTCTGAATGGGACTACTAAATGTGGTACTTCAAGGTATCAAAAGAATCGTTGCATTAAACCCAACTTGTTGCTCAAGTCGAATTTAATATAACGTTTCCACAAATGGAAACTTTACAAAGTTGTTACTCTGTTGTCCAAAGTTTCCAGTGACCGCTTATGGGTTGCACACAACCTGCTGTCCTCGAAACAGCCTTCTGCCTTCCTGGGGAGATGTGTGAACAACTCTTAGGAAAGAACTCAAAGGATATGCCAAGAGTACAGATGTGACCACCTTCTGGAAGAAAGGCCAGTTTGGGTATGAGCCCAAAAGTGAGCTTCAAAGGGAAAGCCACCTTTGAAGGGCAAATGATAGTCACATACGAAAGGGGCTGCACTTTTGTTTCAGCAGACAGGCTGGCATCTCAGCCCGAGAGGCAGAAGCCATTGCCATCTGGTGTTTCTGTGGGTGAGTAGCCCCCTGGTAGCCACACCTCTGGGATGGGCTAGGGGGCTCCACACATCAAGAGAAGGGTTCTGCCATGTTGGTAGCAGGTAGAATTGTGCATTCTGGGCTAGCTAGGTGCAACACTTTGCAGGAAGTTGTCTTCAGGCAGCAGAGGACTTGGTAGCCCATTAGCTAGTTCATCACCACATCCTCCTGGGCAAGAAATGGGCATAAAAGTGGCACAGCTGGCACCCAGACCTCAGATCACGTCTGTACTGGGGAGAGGACTGAAGAAGGACTGCCCTGCTGTTCTCTGGACCCAGCAAAGAAAGGCTGCACCAAAGGCTGAACTGCACCTGCTGCACATTGGACTGTGCTTGTGGTGTCCCGCTCAAGGAACAGAGAAGGTGACTCCAAGAGTCAGTTGCCTGACTCCCTGTTACAACCACAGGAACCTAAAAGCTGAGAAGCCTGCTCCTTTGGGAGTCCAGCGCCAAGAAACCTGATCGCCGCTGGACACCTGGGTGCAGCCTGTAAGACCCTGTCCCAACCATCAAAAGTTGCACCAAAATCTGCTGGACCCAAGAGAGTCGTCTTTGTGGAGTTTGGTCGTCCAGCACTGAGGTTACTGCAAGTTAAAGGAACTGCTGGTTTTGCTGTAACTGGAGACCAGTAGGCAGTGACAACTGGTGTTGTGCTGCACTTGAACTGGACTTTGAGGGACATCGACCACTGAGGCCATAAACAGCGAGTCGCAATAAATCACAATGATTTATTGCACTAAATGAAAAGCTGTGACTTATTATTTCTTTAGAAATTAATATCTCTGAAACCCCTTAGTGAATTTTTGTCATTAAGGTGTCTATTTAAAAATAAAAATACAACCTCTTTTTATAAATTGGTTTCAGATTTGTATTGTGTTGCAGTTTCTTTTTATTCAACTTTTTTTTGCACTTTGCAGTGCTTTACACTTGTTCCTTTGATTAAGCCTGACTGCTCGGAGCCACAGCTACTCAAGACTGAGCTAAGGCTTAACAAACAAACCTGACTGGACCTAATACAGAACTGCACCGACGCGGTGAGGTCACACAACCACATCATATAAAAAACCACTTTCCTCACAGGAATGAATGAAATAAATGTCAAAAAGCATTCAAGGCAAAGTGCCCCATCTTTTCTAGTTCACTAGCAGAATGAAAATGGGGGAAATTAATAAACACTAAAATCTGCTCAACAGACAATTTAAAAGAAATTGATGGATTTCTTACCAAACACATAAAAACACCTGTGATCCAGCTGCCCATGCCTTGTGAAATGTGGGATGCCTAAATCAATTCTGATAGGGCACCTATCAGAAAAGTCTTATTTACAGAGACCTATTGGGTTTGTTTAAAAAAAGTGGCCAGTCAGTTTGCAATTATTTTCAGTTATCTGATTGGCTACCTTTTGAAACAATCAGAATAGAGCTTTGTGCTAGGTTCAGTCTGATTGACTGATGGTAGTCGGCCAGAGCAGACTTTCAGCAAACTGCCTACAAATCACAGATGCTATAGTAACATCACACAGGTCCTAACATTGATACAAAACTACCACCCACAGTTCACCTTCATATTATTTTCCATTGCATGCTGTTAGAAATTGAGGTTTCTGACTGGCAGACTATACTCCCTGTCCAAGCAGGAGCCCCAGTCCTAGTCAGGGTAAGTCAGATACACACCCTAAATTAACCTGTGCTCACCCTCTGGTAGTTTGCCACAGAGCAGTCAGGCTTAACTTAAGAGTCAATGTGTAAAGTATTTGTGCAAAATTTAAATTGAGGGCTCCCAGTTTTATGGTATTTGTTTTCTTAACATTTCTGTCTGTATTTCTCCATATTTATGTTTGGGCCTTTTATTGGTATTTATCCATATTTATTTTATGTTTGAGAATAAATGGAGTCATAAAATGGTATATTTCATTTATTTAACTGATAAACTTGCACTTGTATTTTGATGCCTGTTGCCTAGTAGCAAATTAAGCAGCCAGATGTAACAAAACACTACACTGACAGGTAAATATTAGCATTATATATAAATATATTAAATCCCTTTATTTAAGGGAGTCCCGTCCTGTTTTTAGATCCCCATGGTGTCTATCTGCTTAGCAGTTGGTCTGGAATTCATGAAGAACAACAAGGAGGGTCACTCACAAGAAGCACAATTTTCTGTATTTTTTAGCTTTTAAAAATAAATACAGACAGGAAATAGATTGGTTTCTGTCTGTATTTATCTGTAAAAATGAGTAAAAACAGAAAACTGGAAGCCTTATTTAAATTACAGTAACACAGTGAAAACACCACAAAAAGACTCCATGCTAGTTTAGAACAATAGGGAATATTTATTTGAGCAAAACAAGACCAAAACTACAAAGCTCCAATAAGTAGAAGTCGAGATATGAATTTTTAAAGATTAAATCCCAAAACAGTGCTTAGAAATCAAAAGCGCTCAAAGGTTACTTGAAGCTGCGGTAGACTGGGGTAAATCCAAAGTGCTGGCCGACCCTGATGGTGGGCAGGCCGGCTACAGGACCCATGCAGGGCCCGCTGAAAAAGTACCTTGTATGGAGCAAGTGTCTGCATCAAGGACTCCCTGTGTGGAACATACAGCTGGGCGATGGTCCCTCTATGCAGATGACTTGCTGTTGTACCTTTGGGATGTTCACACTGTACCGGACGCGATAGCTGAAATATTGTACAGTTTTGCGGGGATGTCTGGCCTCCGAGTAAATTGGAGGAAGTTCTGCTTATTTCCTTTTGTGTCGGTCCTGCCGAATCCGGGTCTTGCCTTTTTCAGGACGGCAGTGCCCTGGCAGCCCGCTACGTTTCGCTACCTTGGCGTTCGTATATATCACTCCTCAGACGATCTGTTTGACGGCAACCTTATGTGATCGGTGTCCTCTATTCAAGCCCAGATGACGTTACCGTTGCCCGTAATGGGTCAGGTCATACTGTAAAGATGGTGATCCTTCCTCGACTCCTATACTATTTTTCAAATTTGCCCATTTACAAATCGAGATTTTGGGAAAAGATGTGCAGATTCATTTGGAATGCTGGGCGCTGCAGGGTGTCATTAGCGAAGCTGTATGCACCCCTAGATCAGGGGGGTTTAGCAGTACCAAACTTGGACCTGCACTACCTGGCGGCCCAGCTACAATGGGTGTCTAGATGGCTCTCGGGCTTGCAGCTGGCTGACACAGCCACCAGGCTGCCGCCCTGGCCAATGCCTTGTATCCATCACCTATTGCACCAGATCACTCGTGCTGCTACACCGGGTCCCCTGTTATTGGCCGTTGCGTACCGCTGCTATTGACGGAGCCTCTACTTGACACGTTCAGGGACTCCATATGCACTGGTGCTGCCCCTCCTGGGCACGCATAGACACGCGGTCTTTACATCTGGGGTGGAGATCACCGCCTGGCATGCGGCTGGTCTACATACATTAGGGGACCTGTATAGCGAGGGTGTTTTACTCTCCTACGAAGATCTAGCGGACAACAGAGACCTACCACCAGGGCAATTCCTACTATACAACTCACTTCTCGTGACGTTGGCTCGTGCAAGGGGCGATATGACCACTGAGCCGCAATCTCATTTAGTAATACAACACTTTCAGGTTATGGGGACGGGTAGTCACATAATAGATTGGTTAACTGCCTCATTGCTGACTCACACAACGCCCCCACATGCACACTTGCGAGCTCGTTGGGAGAAAGAGCTTGCGCGTCCCTGTACAGAGAGGGAGTGGACAGCGATACTGGCAGGGCCTATACACGTTCTGCAGAATGTGAAATTCCGGCTAGTACAATTTTGTATCGTGCATAGAGCATATCTTACTACGCCAAAATAAATCTATATTTTCATCGTACAGATGCTGCCTGCCCCGATGTGCGCTAGTTAATGCTGATTCGCTCCATATGTTATGGCACTGGCCCACCAAGGCATCACAACCCGACTATCCCACTGTACGGAACGTCCAACACTACACACCTGGGAGGCGTGTGTACTGGGACTATTCCCTAGAACTAAAAAACACAAGATAACTTCCTGATTCCTTGACTTGGGCTTTTTAACTGCCAAGCGGCTCATTACTCACAGGTGAAGATCCCCAAACCCTCCCCCAATGGAGGCATGGCTACAATCATTCCCTGTGTGGGCGCAAGCAGAAATTACGGTATTACACAGGGAAGATGCCTTAGGGTTGCGCAAATATCCAGTAGTCGTACTTTGAAGATCACAAGGTACCTGCCTTTCCTGCGCTGGCTCCAGAATCACTAAGGGGAGAGGGGAGGATGCAGCTCTTTGTGTGGGGACAGGCACACCCCTATTCAGGTGCAAGTGTAAGCTCCTCCCTCCCAATCTACATCAGGAAGGCCCTTCAGCCTAGTGGTAGGCCATCAGGATGCAAATGTCACACCCCTTCTCCTTTTGTCTGACTGTCTAGAGGAAATGCACAAAGCCCAGCTGTCACACAACCCAGATTGTATATTCAAAGACAGGCAGAGGCACAGAATGGTTAAAGTAAGAAAATGCAAACTTTCTTAAATTGGCATATTTAGACTTACAATATAAAATCCAACTTCACCATAAGCTGTGATGTTAAATTGCTAATCTAGAGACACAGACTCCAAATCTCTATCTTTTCCCAATTGGAAATTACATTTAAAAGATGTTTTAAGGCAATCCCATTGTTAACTTATGGGAGAGATAGGCTTTGCATTAGTGAAAAACAGATGTAGCAGATTTTCACTACCAGGACGAAAAACTGATTTAGGAGCTTTTCACTACCATGACATGCAAAACTCAAACGTGCATGTCCTACCTTTTATATATATACTGCACCCTGCCAGAGGGCTACCTTAGGAGTGACTTTTATGTAAGAAAAGGGAAGGTTTGGGCCTGGAAAGTAGGTTAACTTGCCAGGTCAAAATCACAGTGTAAACTGCACATACAGGCTCTGCAGTGGCAGACCTGAGCCCCGTTTAAAGGGCTACTGAATGGGTGACACAATCAGTGCTGCAGGCCCACTAGTAGCCCTTAATTTACAGACCCTAGGCATGTATAGTGCACTCTACTAGGGATCTATAAATAAATTATGCCAATTGTGGATAAGCCAATGTTACCATGTTTTGAGTACAAAGCATATGCACTTTATCACTGGTTAGCAGAGGTAAAGTGCCAAGAATCCTAAATCAAAAAGTAAGGAAAAAGAAAATGGCAAGGAGGAAAAAATATATCTATATCTACTCAATCATAGGGAACTTCATATTACCCTATTAACAGTACATAGTCCTGTCATTAATTCAAATACCTTATTCAAAACAACAAATCACATACCACAGACACATTTTTGGAAAAATAATCATCATTATTTTTGTTTCTCTTTTAAAACATACAAACATACATGCAAAACAACATATACATCACAAATCAACAAAACAACAAAATTCATTAGTTCCTTCTACCCACTCAATTGAAAATTAATCAGTGTTTGCAGACTGAATAAAGGCAATCCACTGTGAGGTCGTCATCTATGCACACGAGGTTACCACCCCTCTAAAGACCTTAGTTCAAATGTGCTTTCAATCATAGGAAATTTTTTGTCAATTCCAGTTGGACTCCTCTTGTCATAAACTGTCGACGCGGACGCGTTTCGGCCTTCATTTACATCTTGGCCTCCTCAGGGCAAGGGTAAGGGAACAAACCTGAAGCAGACAAATGAAACTGACTGTAAGCCTCTGGGCAACTCAATCGAACCTGTGGCAATTTCCAATAAACCAGCCACTAGTTACATCACCTTAAAATCGGGGTAACAGGCAATCTGAAGTAAATTCACCAACAAGTACAAACAATGATGAACAGAATTTTTCACTCCACTGTTTGCTTAAGGTCCTAATGCTACTCGCGGCACGCTAAATCCTCTACACCAATGCACTTAGGGCGTACCAGGCGTTCCTCACTCTTTCTGCCTCATCACAGATCTAAAGTCCGGTCTCCATTCAATCCGCCGGCAACAGAATCCTAAATCAAGCAAAAATGAAGTCAGAAGGTAAAACATCAGGGGAAATCAAACCAAAAATGCCAGGTCTAACACATGTCCCCCCCAGCTGAAATTGGGGAGAGCTACCCAACCCCTTGGGATTTTCCTTCACTAAGGTGGAAGAACCTACGGAGACTATTAGCATTGGCATTGTCTGTGCCAGGTTGGTGTTCCACCATAAAGTCCATTCCCTGTAGGGAGATGGACCACTTCAACAGTTTGGGATTTTTACCCCTCATCTGCATTAACCATCTAAGGGGCCTGTGGTCTGTCTGAACCCGGAAGTGAGTGCCAAACAGGTATGGCCTTAGCTTCTTCAGCATCCAGACCACAGCAAAGGCTTCCCTTTCAATTGTGCTCCACTTCTGTTCCCTGGGAAGTAGCCTCCTACTGATGAATGCTACAGGCTGATCCAGGCCCTCTTCATGTCGCTGTGGAAGCATGGCCCCTATACCATGCTTTGAGGCATCCGTCTGCCCACAAACTCTTGAGAGAAATTGGGGTCCTTGAGCACGGGTGCCATGCACATTGCTTCTTTCAGGGCGTGAAAAGCTTTCTGGCACGCCTCTGTCCAGATCAACTGATGTGGCTTCTTCTTGGAAGTCAGCTCGGTCAAGGGGGCAACATTGGTGCTATATCCCTTGATGAATTTTACTAGACCCCGTTTTTTCTAACATTCCATCCCTGACTGTTAGCCCACCTAGTCCGGTCTGTTGGTCCGACCACTTTTTGATTTTGGTGTCCCTTCTGGCTCCTGTACCCCCGATTAAAGGTGCCCAGAAATCCTCATATAAGCGCCCTTGGCGTAAATTGAACCTCGAGAAATTCCACGCTCTTCTTGCTCTAAAATTGCCCAAGTTACCTATGGATCCAGAGGCGGCTTATAAAATCTTTTGCGACTGGATTCTCCAAGTACTGGACTCTCTTATTCCGGCCAGTTGGTCCAAGTGCCGTACTTCTCATGCCAATCCTTGGTTTTCGGACAGACTGGCTGTCATGCGCAAAGCATGTAAAAAACTGGAACGGGCTTGGAGAAGGGATTATGATCTGCCTGCTAAGAGATATCAGATTGCCATCAAAAGGTATCATCGGGCCATACATGCTGAGCGTGCTGCTTACTTTGCTAAGGAAATTCAGTCTAGTAGCAATCCAACCAAATGCATTTTTAAAATACTTAATGATTTTAAACTCAGGAAAACTCCTGCGGCCTCTGTGATCACGTCTAAGCAGCACTGTGAGGACCTTGCCACCTTTTTTGTAAAAAAAGTGGAGATTATATATAAGTCCTTTCCTCTGGCCCCTGTCTGTCCCAGCCCTGCATCTAGGCCCCCTACCGTTCACACTCTTACGACTTTTCCTCATGTCAATCAGGATGAACTCCGTCTGCTCTGCAGTAAAATTAAATCTGGCTCCCCTGCAGACCCTCTTAAGCCGGACCAGTTTTTAAAATCTCTGCCTGTGGTCTTGGCGCCTCTGTGCCAGTTGATTAATACTTCTCTCTCCACAGCAACGGTTCCGAGGCAATGGAAACAGGCTATGGTAGTTCCCCTTCTCAAAAAGCCTTCATTGGATACAGCAAAATTATGAAACTTCCGCCCAATCTCTCTTCTACCTTGGGCAGCTAAAATCGCTGAGGCACACATTAACACCATCCTTACAGCGTTTTTGAATACAAACGGCATCCTGGATCCCACACAGAACGGTTTCCGCCCAGGGCACAGTACGGAGACTGCGCTCCTCACTGTGACTGAACATCTGCGGACTGTTCTAGATGCGGGCAACACCGCGGCACTGATCCTGTTAGATCTCAGTGCCGCGTTCGACACTGTATCCCACCAGATCCTTCTAAATCATCTGGAGGAGGCAGGAATTGGTGGTTCTGCCTTGCAATGGTTTAGATCTTTCCTCTCTGAAATAACTTTTCAGGTGTCTGCTCCGCCTTTTCTCTCCCGCGTCCAGTCTATTGGCCAGGGTGTGCCACAGGGCTCTGCCCTGAGTCCCGTACTTTTTAACCTGTACGTACAACCTCTGGCAGTGATAGCCAGGGACAGAGGTCTCTCCATTGTCTCTTACGCCGACGACACGCAGTTGGTGGTGGTTCTCTCCGACGATTCTACGCAGGATGCCCCTAAATTTAGGAGCGGGCTGGCGGCGATCGCGGAGTGGATAACCGCTAACTGCCTCCAGCTTAATGCTAATAAATCGGAGCTGGTTTGGTGGGTAAAAACATCAAACTTTGGAGTGAGAACTGGTGGCCCAACACCCTTGGGAGCGCACCCACCCCTAAGGCGATGGTGAAAAACCTAGGGGTATGGATGGATTCAACCCTCAGTTTTCAGGACCACACCAAGAAAATAGCAGGCACGTGTTTCGGTCTACTACGGGGACTGAATCCCCTGTTGGGTTACTTTGACCCGTCCACGAGACAATTGATTGTCCAGGCGGCCATATTGTCAAGGCTTGACTATGCCAATTCGCTCCTTTTGGGGGCGAATAAAGCTGAGGTCATGCGCCTACAAAGGGTCCAAAATGCGGCTGCCAGAGCTCTTTTAGGACTCCCGAGAAGGCGCCCTATTTCGGGTGTAATCTGGCGATTACACTGGCTGCCTGTGGCCAAGCGCATTGAATTTAAAGCTCTCTGCCTGGCCTTCAAAATCTTGAAACTCTCTTCCCCTTGTATTCTGACCAATGTATTGGTACCATACACACCCACGCGCCATCTGCGCTCTATGGGGTCATGCTTGGCTCTTGTCCCGCGGGTTAAACGTGTACGTGCCGGGGGACGTTCTTTCCGCTGTCTAGCGGCCAAGCTTTGGAACTCCCTCCCCCTTCACATTCACAGCCTGGAGAACTACCTGACGTTTAGGAAGGCAATAAAAACTCATCTCTTCCCTGTGGTTTAGGCTCTAGTTTTCAGTCTGCATGTAGTAAGCGCCGGGACGCCTCTTTGCTGAGGCAGCTGTTGCGCTATACAAGTTGGACTAACATAACATAACATAACATCCAGTGAGGCCTAAGAAGGCTCCCACTTCTGTCTGGGTCTTGGGGGGTTCCCAAGCCAGATAGGTGTCAACTTTGAGCTGTGCAAAGGCTGCACCTTGCCGCCTCCTGTTTGGTGTCCCAAGAAGACCACAGAACCCTGCCTTATCCGGCAATTACTGGTCCTGATAGTCAAGCCTGCACTCTGCAGAGCCTGAAGCACTTCCTGAAGGTGCTTCAAGCGGCCTCACAGCTAGAGTTGAAGACCGTAATATTGTTTAGGTAGGCGCACTAAAGTTCTCCAACCCAGGCAGGACCTGATTGACTAGCCTCTGGAAGGTGGCAGGGGTGCTCCTCAACCCAAAAGGCATGACCCAGAACTGGAAGTTTTTAGAATGCTTAGCTGTCTTTACCTCCTTTGGTCAAGGCATACCTCCTTTGGTCAAGGCAATCTGCCGATACCCAGACGTTAAGCCAAATGTGCTGAGAAACTTGGCAACTTGGCAACTCCAAGCCGATCTATGAGCTCATCAGCTCTGGGGATGGGGTGTGCATCAGTCTGGGTCACTTCATTGAGCCCACAGTAGTCCACACAGAACCTAAGTTCAGGTGTAACACCTGTAGAGGCAGCCTTGGGAACCAAACCCACTGGGCTGGACCGTAGGCTGTTTGAGGGCTCAATAATCCCTAACACCAGCATCTTGGGGACTTTATCCTTGATGCTAGCCCTCTCCTTATCAGACAGCCTGTAAATTGAATCCTTTCAGGTGTGCTGTCCCCAGTATCAATATCATTGGTACACCATGTAGTGAGTCCTTCGGTAAGGGAGAATAAAGAGGCAAACTGCCCCAGAAACTGGTGGCAATCTCCCTGATAATCTAGGGTCAGTGTAGGGGAGAGGCTGATACTCTCCACTGACCCTTCCTGTTCCTTGGAAGATAGGAGGTCGGTGAGAGGTTCATTCTCCTGTTCCACCCCATCATCAGTAACCAGGAGCATGGTAATCTCAGACCTCTCAAAGTGGGGCTTGAGGCGGTTCACATGCAGGACCCTCAAAGAGTTCATTGGAGTCTTGAGGTCCACCAAGTAGGTGACACCACTCTTGCGCTCTTTCACCTCATAAGGCCCAGACCACTGGTCTTGCAGGGCCCAGAGCTCCACTGGCTCCATTACCCACACTTTTTGACCAGGCTGAAACTCCACCAGAGTGGAATTCCGGTCGTACCATTGTTTCATGTCCTCCTTGTTAGCTTCCAGGTTCTCCTGTGTGAACTTCTAGAAGCGGGCTGTCTTGTTGCGGAACGTCAGCATGTAGCTGACTACACCCTGGGGTGGCCTCTTGGGAGCTTGCTACCAGCCTTCCTTATTAAAACTGAGAGGTCCTCTTACAGGGTGTCCATATGGAAGTTCAAAAGGGCTTAAGCAACCCCCCTTCTGAGGGACCTCCCTGTAGGCGAACAAAAGGCATGGCAGAATGCTATCCCTCTTATGCCTCATGAGTTCAGGTAGATCCATAATCATGCCTTTCAGGGTACGGTTGTACTATTCAACCAACCCATTGGCTTGGGGGTGGTAAGGAGTGGTGAATTTATAGGTCACACCACACTCCTTTTACATGGCCTTCATGTAGTTGGACATGTAGTTGGTACCCCGGTCAGATACCACCTCCTTGGGGAAACCCACACAGGTAAAGATCCCCATCAGTGCCCTGGTCATGACGGGCGCAGTCACTGTACTCAGAGGGATAGTGTCTGGGTCCTGAGTGGCATGGTCCACCAAGACCAGAATTCATCTGTTGCCCATGGCTGTCTTGGGATCGAGAGGCACCACAATGTCGATGCCAACCTGCACAAAAGGGGAAAGGTTGCAGGGGGGCCTTGCACCTCCCCGCCTGACTTGCCAGTTACCTGTAAGGTAGGACAGGACCTACAAAACACATCTGAGGACTTCCTCATTTGAGGCCAATAAAAGTTGGTGACAAGCCTGTCAAAGGTCTTCTCTTGCCGCAAATGACATGCCAGTGGCACATCATGAGCCATACCCAGTAGGAAGGTCCTAAAGTGCTGGGGTACCACCAACACATGTGTTGCACCAGGCTCAGGGACCTTAGCCTCACTATACAGTAGATCATTCTCCCAGTAGATCAGGTACTGACCAGAGGCATCACCAGCTGCCTGGGCCTCAGCCTGCTGCCGAAGACCCACAAGACTAGGACACTCCTTGCAGAACTCTTCCCTGGAGGAACCTCCTTCCTCGTCAGCTCAGGCAGGTTCCCCAGTTCAGCCACATCTTCCCCTGTAGGTAGTGGGGCATGCCCCTCAGGTTCCCCCTCCTCCCAGGCCATGGGAATTTCATCAGCGGGTTTCTTGCGCCCCTTGTCCTTCCTCTTTTTGGCAGGCACCTGGGTGTTATGTATACTGTTGCTATGTAACTCGGCACGAACCTCTCATTCTACACTCATTCTAGAATGTATGGTCCGTGCCGTGCGGTTGGGGGTTGTTGTATGTTGGAGATTGATGGCACTGGACGTCCTCCGGTGATGCTGTTACTTATGGAATAAACTTCCTTTTACTTCTCTACTGGATGCGTCTTTACTTAACAATTGGCGACAGAGTTTGGGATCAGCATCACCTAGCGAACTACGGACCTGCGTGTGTACTATCACTTTATTTTCTACTTTCCACCGGCATTTTGCGACGATCATTTGGAATCACAGAACTTCGTGAATAGTGTGCTTACTGGAGGATTGCTTGTGCCTGTTAAAGCAGCGTTTGGACTTGCTTTTACGCTCCCGAATCGCACTTTTATCAAGGTTGGAAGTTTTTTTTTTTTTGGTTTCGTATCCGATAAGAAACAGCCACGAGCATTTTCTTTGTTAAAATATTCATTCAAGGATTATGTATGTGTGGCGCTGTCTTGTCGAATGAAGATGCCCTTCAATGTATGTTTTGGGTGAATTTCTAGATATTCCTCAAATAAATCTCATCATCGGCATTTTCGTTTGAAAGCTTACCGTTGCTACCGTTGCTGTCTAGCGTGGACAACGCTCTTGGAATCCTGCATTATCCTGGAGTCTGAAGTGTTCCATGTTACGACGACGCTTCCTTCCTTAGAACCCACAGACGGAACCTGATTATACGTCGGTAAACGTGAGTCAACGTCATCCCGTTTTCTCACGCAACGTACCGCCATTTTGTTGTCTGTGCATCTCCTAGCAACCACTCCGTACTAGCGCTGTGTTCATTTTGCCACTGAACCATCGCGCTTAATTTAAAACAAAGGCTTTTGCATACTTAGCGTTTTCTTCAATTTGCCACTGAACCATCGCGCTCAAATTGATACGAAAGCACTTGTGGTAATTCTCCTTTCATTTGACTTCTATGAGAATTTCATTCACTTCCATGGCATTCGTATTCAGTGAACAATTCCCTTTACTATACTTCTACTGTTTATAATACTTAAAGGGTGAAGATTGGACACTGATTTTATTTTTATTTGTTATACATAGACAATTAACGTTACTCATCAACATGTCTACCCAACATTATAATTTAGCTCCTCCTCAATGTTTTTGGCCAGCCGGTTCCTCTCCATGCATGAAATGGTCTGAATGGAAGGCATACTTTATCAACTACATTGACACCCTTGATGTACAAGGAAAATGTCTGCAGCCCACAAAAAGGAATTTTCTTACACTCTGTTGGACCTGAGGGACTTAAAGCTTATAGTCAAATGGTTAGAGTGAGTGGGGGAGTGATGAAAATGTTTTTACTGCTGCTCTTAATGATTTTGATCGTTATTTTTCCCCTAAGGTATGTATTGGTATTACAAGGTATAAGTTTTTCAACGTAAACAAAACGCTGATGAACCTATTGACTCCTATGTTTCTGCCTTAAGAACCTTGTCTCTTGACTGCCAATTTGGATTATTACAAGAGAATCTCATAAGGGATCAAGTGGTCATGCATGTTAGAGACTCTTCTATCCAGGACAGGTTGTGGATAAATGGTGACTCCAAATTAGATGATATTTTGGCTAAAGTGAGAAAAGCTGAGATGTCATGCAGGAGTGCCAAAGAGGTTAGAGCAGATGATAAAGATAAAGCAGATTCAGCCAATTCAGTTGTAGCTAAAGTTAATAATGCTAGTGGCAATTTTAAAAAGCAAAACACTTTAAAGGAACGTAATGTTTTCCCTGACAAAGACATGTTTATTTGTTATAGATGTGGCAGTAAATCTCACTTGGCTAACAACAAAATGTGTCCTGCCTTAAAACAGAAATGTTCTGTTTGCAAATTGGTGGGGCATTTTTCTAAAATGTGCAGAAGAGCCAAAGGGGGTAAGATAAAGTGTGTTGACGGAGATAACCAAGGTGGAAGTGATAATGATGACAATAGCTCTAATTTTGATAGGTCTTACATGTTGAACATCAGAGATTCTTCTCATGTCGTGTTAAATATCGACAATTTAGTCATAAAAAAGAAGCCCATATGTAATATGACTATTGGAGGTATAGAAATACAAATTTATGCTGACTCTGGATCTCCATATTCCATTGTGAATGAGAATATTTGGAAGTCTAAGCTTGTTGACAAACTGGGATCCAGTTTAGATTCTTCCGATATCAATCCTGAAGGGTACTCAGGTGAAAGAATAGATATTATTGGGTCTCGTTTACTTATTTTCAGATTCAAGGACCGTGAATGTGTTGCAAGGTTGTATGTTTAAAAAAAGGACCGTCTGTTTTGGGATGGTTTGAACAGGGTAAACTAAATATTATCCTCAATCCTAATAATCCTGATCCTGTCATGGTTATGGGAGATTCTGATGACTATAGTAAAATGTTGTTGGAGAAATTTTCCGATGTGTTTAGGAATAACATCGGTGAGTTAACTAATTTCAAACACAAGATAATCTTGAAAGATAATGCATGTCCTAAGATCTTTAAAGCTAGAAATATTCCCATTTCCGTAAGAGATGAAGTAAAGAAAGAACTCGACAAATTGATGGAGAGCATGATTATCGAAAAGATTGAGTCCTCTGAATGGATTTCTCCCATCGTAGTGGCCAGACGGGCTAATGGTAATATCAGACTTTGCATTGACCTCCACCATCTTAATAATAATATTGTAATTGACCAATTTCCGTTACCTAGAATTTCTGAATTGTTGGCACTTATAGGCAAGGCGAATTTTTTTTCATGTATCGACCTTTCTGCAGCCTACCATCAAATTGTTCTTGATGAAGACTGTAAGAAATACACTGCGTTCGTTACACCTTTTGGATGTTATCAATTTAAAAGAATGCCTTTTGGTCTCACCTCTGCGGCGGCCGTATTCCAACGCACCATGCATAACATATTTGGAAATTGCAAAAATGCAGTATGTTTTCAGGATGATATCCTTGTCTTTGCCGACAACAAAATTGATCATGATCACTCTTTAGATCTTGTTCTGGGTAGATTATCTTCCAATGGTTTGACTGTGAAACATTCAAAATGTAAATTTGGAGTTTCCTCCGTGACTTATCTTGGTCATGTACTATGTGAAGATGGTATCAAACCTAAACCTGAACTTGTTGAGGCAATTCGGTTTGCACCTTCTCCTACCTCAAAGGATGATGTAAGGTCATTTTTAGGATTGACCGAGTTTTATGCAAAATACATACCGAATTTCTCTTCCAGGGTGTTCAATATTAGGCAATTACTTAAAATCAAAAGCAAATTTGTGTGGATCGAGGAATGCGAGAGGGAATTTAAAGATGTGAAATTTGCCATTGGCGATTCCACTGCCCTTAGTAATTTTGAACCCCTTCTTCCCTGTGTTATTACCACGGATGCCAGCTCCAAAGGTCTGGGAGCAGTTCTTGCACAGAAATGTGAGGATGGTAAAGAAACCATTATAGCTTATGCTTCTAGAACTTTAACGCCTTCTGAAGTAAAGTACTCCACCATTGAAAGGGAAACCTTGGCATGCGTGTGGGCATTGGAACATTTTAGAGTGTTTGTTTGGGGCAAGGAGTGTGAAATTCACAGTGATCACAAACCTTTAGTACGTCTTCTCACTACTGATGGTATGATGAATGCCTCGGCAAGAATTGCCAGGATGTCCATGAGACTACAGGACTTTATTTACAAAATAGTGTATGTCCCGGGAAAAGAAAATGTCACTGCTGACTTCTTATCCAGACTTCCTGTACCACTTAAAGAGCACGTTCACAATCCTTGGGACGATTTTCAGATTGCGTTAGTACATGATGAGGGTCCCATTCCCATTAAAAAGGAAGTGTGGTCTTCTGAATACTCTAAAGACCATATTTTGCAAAAAGTTCAGAAATATATCAGGGAAGGCTGGCCCTCCAAGAAAGATTTCCCGTCTGAACTTAAAGGGTTCTGGGAGGTGAGAAATGAATTGTCATCTTCCAATGGTACCATTTGGAGAGGGGACAGAGCTATTCCACCTACTGGTATAAGACAATTGGTTGTTCTTCATGGTCATGAAGGCCACAATGGTATTGTAAGAACTAAACAATCTGTTAAAAAATTATTCTGGTGGCCAGGATTAGACATTTTTGTGGAACGTATAGTTAGAGATTGTGTCACCTGCGCCAACGCTGACAAGTCTTTAAAGACACTCAGACCCAATATGGGTGAACACTGTGTTCCCAATGGGCCATGGGAAACGAGTGATATGGATATTATGGGCCCCATTGGTCCAATGAACAAATTCATTATTGCTGCCATTGATATATTTTCAAAATGGCCTGTTTTAAAAATTGTAGAAAAAGTTAACACAGATTCTGTATTACTGTTTCTAGATGAATTATTTACAGTGGAGGGGTTACCCATCCGGGTCATTACCGACAACGGAGTTCAATTTATTTCCAACAAGGCTAAAGATTATTTTCAGAAGATTGGTGTTTTACATTGTACTACTTCTGTGTATAACACCAGTGGTAACGGAATCATTGAAAGGTTTAACAGAGTACTGAAGAGTACCATACAGGTCACTGGAGTTGATGACTACAAATGGGAAATTCAGGTAGTGAAGACCATGTGGAAGTACAGAACTACTCCTAATGATATAACTGAGTGTTCCCCTTTTGAAATCATGAGGGGTAGATTACCAAGGACCAAATGTAGCCCTTCTTGGTTAGTGACTTCTACCAGTACTCACATTGATTTAGATGTAGTTAAGAAGAGGATTGAAAAAACGCATATAGTCAATAAACATAGATTTGATGTGAAAAGAGGTTCTAAAATTAATCCAGTTGTCCAGGTTGGTATGCTGGTCAAAGTTAAAAAACCTTGGAAGGTTCCAAAGGGTCAAAGCCAATATATGGGACCATTTACTGTGAAAGATGTTTTAAAAAATTCAGTAAGACTTTCCAATGTTAAAGTTTGGAACCTCAATAGAATTGCTGTTCTAAAAGGTAACAAGAATTTGTATCGTGAGGAGCATATGCCTCCCAAGCATAATTTTGATGATGAAGATAGTTGTCCAGTTGTCCTTGAGCATAGTAGTGAGGGGAGTTCAAAGAGCTCCCTCTCTTGCTGTGTACACGGACACTGGTTCTGGTATCAATGATTGTACATCTGTTCCTGTCAATGAGGGTACATCAGTTCCTGCATTGCTTGAAACCAAGCGTTTAAGCAAGAAACCTGGTTGGCTTTCTGATTTTGTTACTTGCATTAAAGATAAATTGTATATTTAGTTTTTTTTTTTTGTTCTTTTGTTTTTTTGTTTTTTTTTATTAAAGGGGGAAGATGTGTTATGTATACTGTTGCTATGTAACTCGGCACGAACCTCTCATTCTACACTCATTCTAGAATGTATGGTCCGTGCCGTGCGGTTGGGGGTTGTTGTATGTTGGAGATTGATGGCACTGGACGTCCTCCGGTGATGCTGTTACTTATGGAATAAACTTCCTTTTACTTCTCTACTGGATGCGTCTTTACTTAACACTGGGCCATTTTACCAGGCACCAGGTCTCTCTGACCACCCTCACTAGCTGCCATGGACTGTGTGATCAGGCACACACACTCAGGCAACCCCAACATCTCCAAGCGTGACCTGAGCTCCACCTCCTACTAGATGGTGTGCTCCAGGTCATTGCCCAGCAGACAGTCCACAGGCATGGAAGGACTCACAGCGACCTTCAGCAGACCCAAGACCTCCCCCACTCAAAGAGAACCACAGCCACAGGATAGTGGCACTCACGGTTGTCAGCAACAACAACTTAGTTGAACGTGTTAGAGACTACCTGCTCTGAAGACACCAGATGACACCTGATGGCTCCTGTGTCTCTCATAGCCTACACCCACTGACTGTATTTCCTAGTCAGGCATGTATATTCTCTGTACCATCTCTCTATCACCCAGGATACAAGGGTCAATTCTAGACTCTCCCCAAAGCATTACTTTGGGATATGGGTTGTTGACATGTTTTTGCTTTGTGCCAGCCAGCACACAGGGAAACCTACCAACCCTAGCCATTTCTTAAGCCTAGAAATCAGGGGAGCCTGGATTGTGTGGCTTGTGTGTACACCACCACTTTTTCGTGTCCAGAACTGCCGGTAATATTCGCACTTTGGATAAAAACACAGAGGTGCTGATTTTGATGTGTGTGTTAATGTGGAGTAAAATCCATTTTTGGAGGCTGAAGTATTTCCTCCAGAATCGGTATTTGCATGCTATTTTGTTTGTTAGAAAAGTGTCTTTAATCTGCCCATTACGCCAAAAATATTGGAGGTGATTACATTTCCTCCACCGACAGTTTATCTCCAAAAATCTGGAGATCATTCCATGGTTACCACTGCCGTTGGTTTTTACCCCAAATGAGTTGTTATGCAGCTAATTTTGATCCCATTTACCTACAGTTTTCTAGTGTTATTTTTGGAAGTATTATCCTCCAGGGAGAAGCCGGAGTTTGCAACTTCATTTTACTTCCCTGACAAGGATTGTGGTAATTTTATCTCAAGAAACTAGTTATATCTTTGTAATTTGTGTATTTTGTTCATAGAATACACGTTGTCAAAATGGCAGATATAGGCGCAGCTTTGTGGAACATTGTTTTACATCTTGTGCAGAGACAAGGGCCAGTTCAGTCTGCTGACATTTGGCGCTTTATTATAGCCAGAGCCACTGGAATTAGAAGGCAGGAGAGGGCCAAATTATGTGGCAGGGTTAAGTAAATTATGCGGCCAGAAAAGGCCAATTATGCTCGCATAATGCTGCACATTTTGCAATAGTATTGCTTTATTATTTTGTCATTTCTAAACTTGGTAACACTCTCTGGACATTGGTTGCACCTCATTAATATCAGTTTAACATCCAAATATAGCAATAGGCAACAGAAAGGTGACCAGTCGAGGTTTGCAAATGGCCTTCCATTGCGCAGTAACACGTGTTGTTGCATATTTATTAACTTGTGAACCATTTTGAGCTAGAATCAATTTGTTTTGTTCAAATCTGCAGACTATGTGGCAGATGATTGATTATGTGGCAAATGCGGGAAATCTACAATTATGCAAAAACCGCATAATTTCAGTGGCCCCGATTATAGCTCAAATTGTGTGCTTGCATCTATTTTTGATGAGAGGACGCATTGCTCGCTAAATACATAGTGCAAAAAACAGAAGGACTGCAAACAGCAGCCACTAGAGTTCTGGTCATTTGCATTGTTTTCTGCTACATATTTGCTGCGTAGGATGCTTAATTATGCGACATGGGATAATACATTCATTTTGGAAATGTTGCTTAACAATCGTAATGTAAAAATTACCAAAATTATGCGAAGTTACGCTCACGTAACGGACATTTCATTAGGGCCTAAAGTCATTTTAACAAAAGGAGAAGGGAAAAAGCTTACCTGGCTATTCATTTTATGTACATTCCAGGGTGGTATCAATTCCATCTAGCAGAATCCATAATCTCCAACACTTTTAACTCAATATTACTAAAGTTAAGCTCTAAGGGACACCTGCCACCTGTCCCTTTAGCGCGCTGCTTTGCATTGCTATAATCCTCATGCAATTTCTTGCGCAGATCATACCACCTCTTTTTAATATCAGTTACAAGGTGTTTGGTAGTGAAGTTAGCATTTTTTTTGCAGAATAAAGTCCCAGATACCATTTTTAATGTGCAGAGATGTTCAATGGGACTGGGCACCAGATAAAACATCCTAGATTCCAGGGCAGAGTCAACAAGCAGTTCCAAAGATTGTTCAAAAAATGTAGTCTTCCTTTTTCTATATAGATTTGCATTGGCCATGTTTGCAAATAGATTAACTTCAGCCGAGTAGCCTTTATTCCAATAGCCATCTGCCAAACAATCCTCTGAACAGAAAAATGTTTCTCTTGTCTTCCTGAACCCGGCTTTTCCATCAGCAGTTTTAAGAATGATTAATTGGCAGCAAAGTTCACAGGTCAGATTATCAGTTAGCATACAAAAATGTAAACACCCCTGACATGCTTTGCTTTTGCTTTTAACTCCACAAATCCATCTCTGACACATTTCCGACAATTTGGAATGGTTGCTAGGCAAGCCCTTCTAAAATATCGACAGAACACCAACTCCCTACCGAGGACTTAATTGGAACCTTTAGAATAGGTTCATAAATAACATTACACTTCATATGCTAAACTGTCGAAAGAGAAATGGAGATAATTAATTGCACTTCTCTTTGAACAAATTCGGCACCAGAATGTCCTCACATTTCTGTGAGGGACCAATCAGGAATTTATGGGGAATGACAAGAATCCTACAACCCAGGGTTTGCAACTTGTTCCGATAAAAACAGTACCCTAAATTTGTGGGTGGGTCTTTCACTCCGGACAGGATAGGCCCAAAAATGTGACAAGAGAAAGGGATTCAAACTTCAGTTGCCAAAGGCTCTTTTGGGATGTAGGAAGCTATTTTATTTGGGCACAGGAACAGCCCACACTCAGGTAACTCTACCACTCTTTGGTATTTCTGTAAACTAGAGACTCAGAGCATTCCAGAGTGGATTGTCTTGTGCTGATGCCACCAATTGTTCCTACTTGGGGAGTAATCCACAGTGGTAAGGCCTGCATGGATCCCACCAATTTTTTTATGAGTGAAAAAATACATTTCCTCATACTTATGTACTAGAAAATTCCGGACCTTTCAGCCTATGGCAAAACTCCTACCAGTGTGGGTTCTCACACTTCTCACAGCGCCAACAATATGCCTCAGGAATGAGTGGGCCTATCGAACTGGACAGGAATGAGTCTAAATTGTGGCTGTGTTAAGTCGCTGCAGTTTTGGTTCATTGCTGTTACATCCAAAAGGTAGACCCTTCATGAGGTGGGTGTATGTTTTTATCAAGAATAGTGCCGAAATGCAGATATGTGGCTGGAAGCTTCATAGTTTCCTGTCAAATGAATATTAGGAAAGTTTGTTTTTTCAGTCGTACTCTGAAGAGCATTCTGGGTAGGAAAAGTTCCTGGAATCCATGCATGGCCCAACTAAAGGTCCAAAAACTGCAGCAATCTCCCATGGAACCTGGGAATATGGGGGTTATTTAGGCACAGTTGTTACATTTACAGGGCATTCTGTGTAGGGAAAACTTGAATCATAGTGCTTCCAATTTTCAAAGGCTAGGAATTAGCCTGAAATACCTGCTTTCTTTTTCTCCATCTGCTGCCAACTTCCCTGCTTGAAATTCCATCGCTAACCCAGGAGTCCAGACAAATAAACTCATCACAAAGAAACCCTCATCTCTTTCCTTCACCAGACACCAGAAGATGGCTGCATTAAGAACCACCATCTATAAGTGCCAGTGAACTGAATGATGACTTGCTCACCTGCCCTATTTTGTAGAGGTCAATCGCCTGATAGGCCAGAATGCTAACCATATTCAGAGGCAATCAGAAGGTCCAGAATGGTCCTATTGTGGCTCTTGATTTGTGGCTCAAACATAATATGGCTAAATAGATCAGAAGGAAAGGAATAATGAATAACCTGTCAATCTAGATGTGTGGTCTACTTTGACAATATCGTCTTCTTCAGGAGGATCCTGGCAGATGAGCAGAGGTTGCTAATGTTTTTGACCACCTGAAGCAGCAGGATCCCAAGCTATTTCAGGGCATTTATTGGTTCTGCATCTAATATTTTAGCCCCATTGTTTTTGAGAACAGATTGTAAGTGGACCCAGAAAACGTGTATGCCCTCCAAACAAGTCCTTAACTGAACTGTCTGAGAGAGTTTCAGAATTTCTTGGAATTCTGCAAGTATTAGTGATGATTCTTACCTGGATTCATCCTCATGTGAAAGCCAGTCAATATGCTCTTTGGCCCAAGATAGACAGCTGTCATCATAATGGGCAAGTAATCAATGGCACCAGTCCTGGTGTTTGGTGGCCCACCTCAACCATAATTCTTTCATATCAATGTTGGCTGTTTGTGAGCTATGTCTTACCAGGGAGAAGGCAAAACTGTAAGGTCAGTCACTTAGCCTGATGAAATCGATTTGGATCATAAAAGAATCCCAGAAATGTCCATCCAGCCTATGTGGTTAACCATTTCCATGTGCAAGAGCTTCTAGCGCTAGTCTTTTCATTATTCCTATGGTACAAACTAGCATAATTGTTGGACTGAAAGTCCTTGGTGTAGTGTCCACTTGATAACCTGCTCCTCATTTTACCATTCTGGCAGTATTGCAGGAAAAACTTGTTATAAATCTCCTAATCAGTGTTGTGCATGATTATGGTATGTTGCTAAAGCAGAGTTGTAGACACTGTTGGGGTTTTTGAGCCCTCCCAAAGTGGTATTCCTTTTAGCATGGGTAACTGTCTCCCCATGACCAGGCCAGCTTTTGGCAGCTCATTATAACAGTGGGATACATTACTTTTTATGTTAACCCCACTGGAGAGATTAATACTGCTTCTTACTCCGAAATCCATGTAGTACGTCATACCTGAGCCTGCTCTGCTGTCCTTTTTCTGTGACTGATGACCATATGCATCCCATGGAAGATGGAAGAGCACTATGCAGCTGCCACCCATCTTTTGACACTGGTGACTGTGTCCATCCCAGGTGTCAGCACGCGGCATCTGACACTTGCTCCCCCTCTTTTCAATCGCCTGTGACTGTCAGGTATCAAGCAGCCTGTATACCAACCCCCATCATGGCCAGTCCTCCTACACAGCCAGACTATGGCTTCTACCCCACCCCCATGAACAACAGCTCCATGAAATGTGCAATTGCTGCCCTCTTGCGGGGTTCCCCTTGCATCGCTGGCCCCTTCCTCCAGTGTGAAGCACAACTCAAGGACTGTTCAGAGATTGAAGTGGGCACAATTGAAGGATCAGAAGCAGGTTGTGAACTTGTAAACTTATTTACCTTAGGGATAAGCCTCTTGATTGTAACACCTACTTATGCATGCGAGTTCAAGAAATGATGGGAAAACCCATAACCTTCATCAATAGTGCTTATCCACATTCCACATTCCAACATCATCCTCCAGGAATAGGATAGCTTGGTATGCGAGGACGAATCCTATGGTGAGAAACTTCAAATTCACAGTTTCACACCTACCATTGACTGCAGTGCCAAGAGAGCAGGCATATGGGCTATAACAAGACCTTCAACTTGGTGTGTAGCTGCTTATACCAGCACAGTCTAGTAACGGCTGTGGAGAAACACTGCATTGACCGAAAGACCCATGCAAGATTGCAGCAGAGATGCATCTTCCGAATACCGGGCACCTGGATCCTGTCTGTATGAACTTCCTGTCACTTGCCTCATACAGCCGAGGTATGGTAAGCACACCCATCATCACAGCTCATTCCTCCCTTGAAAAGACGAAAAGTCCTGTCATTTAGTGAATGATGTTTTTAGTCCGCCATGACTGGCGAGCTCGACTGCGTTCACACAGCACGTAGACATTCAATGCAAATTCACCGAATGAATCTCAGGCTGAATAAGGATAACAAAGACTAGAACAGGTTGATATCCTCAGGGTGAAGTGCAGACAGACTACTTAAACAGAATTCTGTTAGTCTTGGCTAAGCTTTCTCAAGCCATATCAAGAACTGAAGTGAAGCCGGGGTGTGCCCACCCAGTGTATGCTTACACCTGTGCCAGATATGAAGCCACTGAGTGTACAATGTACTGATTAATGTTTGTAAGACATGCCAGGGTCTTACCACCCAGATGTATGCTCACACCCGTGCCAGTTATGAAGCCACTGAGTTTGTACTGTACTGATTAATGTTTGTAAGACATGCCAGGGTCTTACCACCCAGGTGTATGCTCACACCCGTGCCAGTTCTGAAGCCACTGAGTTTGTATTGTACTGATTAATGTTTGTAAGGCATGCCAGGGTCTTACCACCCAGGTGTATGCTCACACCCATGCCAGTTATGAAGCCAGAGTTTGTACTGTACTGATTAATGTTTTTAAGGCATGCCAGGGTCTTACCACCCAGGTGTATGCTCACACCCGTGCCAGTTATGAAGCCAATGAGTTTGTACTGTACCGATTAATGTTTGTAAGACATGCCAGGGTCTTACCACCCAGTTGTATGCTCACACCCGTGCCAGATATGAAGCCACTGAGTGTACACTGTACTGCTTAATGTTTGTGAGATATGCCTGGGTACTTATGGGCATTTATAAAAATCTTTTAATGTTTGCCAGACTTAGTCATTCTATACAATAGATCTTAAACATATAAAACCGCAGAAAGCATCTTAATATGTATAATCAAATGCATAGATTAAAACAACTAAAAAAATCAAAGTCACCAACTAAACTATATGTCGTCTTCATATATGCCAATAAGTCACTCCTCTAATAAGCAGCAATAAAGAGCCAGTTGGGCACTAAATCAACTTAGAGCATTCGTGCAGTCAATGTTGACGCTTCTTTAGAGATTGTACGAACTCAGCATTGATAGCCTGTTCAATAGTGTTCTGCTTGAAGCTTTTCCTCCGCATTTGGTTTACCTTCACTTTCACTAACAGCAGGGCTCCCACAAGAATAAATCTTCACATGTCTAGTTGTTTAAAATATTTTTTCAACACAAAAATTCGTTCGTTTACTAGTAAGCTCAGTCGTTTTTAGGTCAAGCATTCGAGACCTCTTGTATATACCTTAGTATATACTTATTATATACTTATATGTGTATGTACTTAGTGGGCTCTGGAGATCAGCCCTAGGACTTGTCTGCATCCGCTTAGGGACTTTTTTCTGTTCAATTGCCTCTATTTAACTGTCTTGATAGAAAACAACCAGCAGAGGTCAGTAAAATGCCAGAATTGCTTTCTGCTGAGGGACTTTCTTTTTTTAAATTTTTCTGGCAACTGCCTCTATTTAACTTTCTTGATAGAAAACAACCAGCATAGGTCAGTAAAATACCAGAACCACTTTAGCATTCTCTAGATTCCAGTCCATAGAAATTGTCTTCCACAAGCACCCGTAGACAATATTTTTTTCAAATCTTGTATTTTCAGTGATATGACCACCGAAGGCCCTGATTTTATATTAAAAACAGAGCTTGGACTATACCATTTCCCGCTGAAAGGCAATATTTCTCTCCATGTGTTCCCATACCTGGCGTGTCATGCAGTTTGGTGCTTACTTTCCCTCCATGTTAAAGAACGGTAGATGTTTCAGCACCCAGGCTAATGTACTGCATAGCTAAATACATATAAGGTCCCAAAGGCGAGACCGATTGCATTGCAAATGCTTGTTTAAGTATGATATCCAACAGATACATTTATTCATAGAAATATAGGGACAACCTGGCCACTCTGTATGTTACACTATGCACACAGAAAATGTATACAGGGAACACGTGCATGTTCAGAGACCTACTCCTTTATTTTTCACACCCATTGGTCATTGACATCAGCCTGAGTTTTAGGTAATGCTGAGAGGGACATAGATGAAACTAATGCACTCTTGAAAAGTTGTGTCTCACTATTTCTTGTCTCACTGCTGAGAGTAGGTGTAACACATTTTTGGAATAGACCACCATTTAGGGAGGGTTCAGTTGCCCATCCGGTATAATCAGCACACAGTGCGTGCCTGCCTGAGCCTCTAAGGCCTGTGAGAGTTTCGCCAAGTATATCTGTGTATTTGTACCTTGTATGAGTGCGTATTCAAAGTTTATCAGAGAGCGGTGGTTATATGTTGGTTTATTTGCCCTGCTGCAAGAGGAACACCATTGTGAATGACACACAGCCATCTTATAGGTGTGTTTCTTTGAGAGACGCTTGGAGACGTTTTTTGGGGCCTGCACATCAGAATGGATGCACTATATTAGGAGAACACATGGAACTGGTAATATACCTGCTCACAGACTTTTGGCGCCAAAGCCAGACGATAGTCATATGTACAAGGGTGCACAGGGCACTTGGTAGGTGGATGTAGATCATATATGTGTTTGCTGTTTGTACAGTTTTCACACTGCTATCTGGCTATTATTTGTGGCATATAATCATGGACATACATACATATGTTTTCTATAGAATATACTCTTATCCGCTCCACTATGCACATTAACTACAAATGTGTGGGTGATTGCGCTCTGTTTGTCCAGAGACCAAGCTTTTGCTTTCTCTTCCAATTGCACAATGTAATTCCCTTACTCTGCATACAGAAGCAGTATTTTATATTCCACCCAATACACAATATTTTAATAAGCTCCACAGTGTTTGGAAGCTGAAAGATTAATATTCACTTTTTTTAAATCAGAGATTGCTCCAAGCATGGATAATTGGATGCCTTTGCTGACTGAAACTGCTTCTTTAGAACAAAAAGCTTATTGCAACATAAATCCTTTGAAAACCTTTACAAATATCTTGTTTGCTGTTTTTGATTTGTATTCCAAGTGGCAATTCTCACACCAGACCCTAGAATAGAGATGTCACGTGCATGGAATTGTGAGTGAATCACTGCCATATCTAGTGTGTCATGTATCAAATATTGTCTCCTCATTCTTTAATTCACCCCAGTTGTGGGAGTCAACTCCACCCTCACTCAGAATTGCATTCAGATGTTATTAATTTCTGTACCATCTTTTATGGTGGAAGAAGGTGGATAAAAAATATGCTCTGTCTACCACAATCAACTTTTTCATCATAATTTAAGTAGTTGGAATGTGGTTTGCACTGAAGGAGCCGGAAAACCATATTCTAGATCTGCTTTAGAACCTCGATTCTAAGGTACTTTTTCATAGCATGAGAGCATGGAGGAGAGAGAAATTAATTAACAATGTCAACCAATTCAATTCCAGTGCTCTAGGTCCATAATAATCACAGACTACTAAATAAAGTTAGTTAATTTATTACAAAGCCAAAAACAACTGGATATACAGACAGCTCAAAACAAGGATGTAGAAGTACATTGAAACCAACATAAAGCCAAAACCTACTAATAAGATTGAGGCAGTGCAACATACACAAGACAATTAATTCAAGAAACAGGATGCAAGGGATCAGGAAACAGGAATCCAAATTCCCCTGCATTGACGGTTGATGAAGATAAAGCATTAAACTATCCCTACATTAGCACTAACGTGAAATCCCTAATAAAGCATTCTTCAGGGCAGGATAGATTAAGCTGTCAGCGTGTGGAGTCTTCCTCAGAAGTTTCTGCACTTCAGTTGGGTCAAGTAGCATAAAGCTACTGAGACAGAGCTCGTTCTGAGATGCTCTGTCTTCTAAAGGCAGAGAAGAAGTGGGCTCTTTCCCTACTTACAATATTCCAAATATCACAGGTCTCGTCATCCGATCAGTCCACATTCCCATAGGTAGTTTTCCATGGGACAACGATTACTCCCAAACAGTAACAGGATGATCTTGATTCCCAGGCCCTCTCCGGTGAGAAAATATAACAGTTCTCCTTATCGGCATTAGCTCCCAATGTATCCTCTGCTCTCCTTGCCTAACTCCTAAGACAAAGACATTATTCTAACGAACAAGGGCGCTTCTTCCACCTGCAACATAAACGTGAGAAAGAACAGAATCTAACATGCACATGAAATTCGACTATTAATTCAAATGCGAGAGTTTACAGGGAAATGCATTTCAGGCCTACAATATTCAGCTAACATAGGAGAAATAAAACATGATCTTTATGCAGTTATATAGAAATTGAGACATATACAGTTAATATTTTCATCTACATATAAAACGGCATGATTAATAAGCACATTCCATAATAAAATGATTGTCAGTTGCAAAACACAAGCATTTCAGTTAATATTTTCCACTGGTTATATTTGCTCATCCAAGTTACTTCTTCACATATTCTACATTTTAGCCTACACACATCACATTCATGTTATTACATTATAAGATCCTAACCTTTAGGTTAACACGACAAAAGATTATGCGTGGATGTAGGCTACGCGTGTGATTATAATGCACCCCTACAATGAAAAATTGATTTTGCACTACATCAGCACTGTGGCATGAATTGCTAATCTGAACGGTATTCAAGTAAATGATGGAAGGCTACCACTAGGAAGAGGGCCTCGGGTAGAACACAGGAAGCCTAATAAATGAATGAATGAATGACCGCATTTATAGAGCACACGGCTACTCAGCACAATTGTCCCGCCGCTAAAGGTCCCCATCTACCTTCCCAAATGCCCCTAGCTGCAAAATAACCAAGTTTTAAGCTGTTTCCTAAAGACAGCCAGGTCCGTTATAGATCTGAGGGTCACTGGGAGCAGGTTCCAGGCTTGTGCTCCCAGGAACCTAAAAGATCTTCCTCCAGATCGGGCTCGACGTATCCTGGGTACCAAGGCCAAGCCATTCGAGGAAGACCTCAGTGTTCTGGATGGCGTGTAATTGGATACTCTCTTCCTGAGATAGCCAGCACCCATGCCTTGTAAGACTTTGAAAATCAGTACCAAAGCCTTAAATTTACTCCTCTTTCTCACTGGAAGCAAGTGTAGATTCTTGAAGTGAGGGGACATATGAGTCCTAGGATTAAGCATGAGCATCACTCTCGCCGCTGCATTTTTAACTACCTGCAAGCAGTTGAGAAGACACTCAGGTAAACCCAGGTATAAGACATTCGCATAATACAGTCTGGAGGTGACCAACGACAGGACCACCGTTTTCCTCGTATTCAGTAATAGCAGAGGTAGAAATTTCCTCAGCATTCACAGTACACCAAATCAGGTACCTACTACTGACTGGACTTGAGGTCTTATCGAGAGAGAGCTATCGATAGAGATGTCCAGATCTTTGACCATGTTTTGAGCAGAGGGTGGTGGTGATATATCCCCAGGCCACCAGAGTGTCCACTCTTCAGAGGGAGGGGAACCAAAAAAGATAATCTCCGATTTTGCAGGATTACACTTCAATTGATTCCTCATCTGCCAATTGAACACCCTGGAGAGGCATATCCTGATCTTCTCACCCTCAAAGTCTGCCCCCTTTTCATAGGTAAAAAGCAGCTGGGTATCATTGGTGTATGAAATTATTTTAGCCTTGCATGCTTCTGCCAATGATACAAGTGGGGACATATACACATTGAGAAGTGTAGGGCTCAATACAGAGCCCTGCAGGACCCCCACTTTCAAATTTGGAATGGTGGCGACAAAGGGAGGAGTCCAAAATTCCTGACTTCTGCCCTCAAGAAAAGAGGCCAGCCACCTTAACGCAGTACCGCCGATACCAAGCTTCTGAATCCTTTCCAGGAGCTTGGCATGCGGGACCGTATCAAAGACCGCCGACAGGTCTAACAATACTAGGATTGCTCTACCCCTGATCTAACTTCTCTTTGATATGTTCTGTGACCTCCAGCAATGTCGTTTCTGTGCTATAGTTTTTTTTTTTGTTTTTGTTTTTTTTTAACTTTATTTATCGTTTTATCGTTATGCAACGTACAATAGGTCATATACAATCAACAGTGTCTGTCCAGAGCGGAGTCTGTGACAGCATCGCGACATGGAAACAGGCAAAGTCATTTCGCACCCTAAGAATCATAATGTCAACATCTTAACTGGACTTGTGAATGGTGTCGTCAGGCGCCTGCAGCAGCTAATATCGCGGGGAAGTGTCCCTATCTGAGCCCTTAATGCATTCATTTGTGTATGTCAACAATGCTCCGGCCATATATAGAGATCTTGGACGGGTGTCACTTTGCGTTTGAGCTTTTTAACTACCCAATTCCCGCGGGTACCATACCATGTTCCAATGGAGTGAGGGTGCCCTGACGTGTGGCTAGCAGATAGTCTCTGAGGGGGCCCCAAATGTCCTTGGGTCGTGAGGTAGTTGGAGTCGTGGTGGCATATATCTCGGTTCTGTGTATTACATGTGACTAAACTTGTCATCCAACCAGCGACCGTGGGTGCCGATTTACTACCCCAGTGTAAGGCCACTTTCTCTTAGCTAGTAGTAAGCAGATGCCGGTGTAGCTCCTTACCTTTTTGGGGATATTAGCTACATAGCCTAGCAGGGCAATTTCAGGCAAGAGGGTGAGAGGTATTGCAATCATGACCCCTATGATCCTGTGAACCTCTTTCCAGAAAGAGTGCAAGCGGGGGCATGTCCAGGCAATGTGGGCAAAATCTGCTTGTGGGGCGTTGCATTTGCGGCAGGTATGGGGTTTGGATGGGTCTATTCTATGGACTCTGGCGGGGGTGACGTATATTCTGCGGAGAAACTTAAAATGGATCAGCTTGTGTCGGCTATTGAGAGAGATCGTTTTTGTAACTGCGCAGCAGGCCTCCCACTGGTCATCAGTTATTGGATTGCCCAGGTCTTCCTCCCAGTCTTTACGAATCTTATCATCCTTCAATGGGACGAGTGCAGCACATGTTTTGTACAGCCTAGAGATCAGATTCAACCCCCTGCCGTCCTCATTGATCATGGTGAGAGGGGGGAATGATTGGGGCGCTACAGGGAAGTCGGGGAAAGTGGCGCGCATAGCAGAGCGGACCCGTTGGAGCACAAATCTGTCCATGAATGTAGCGTCTGGGAACCTAGTTTCGTCCTCTATGTCAAATGCATGTCCATCCGGGAATAAGTCGTCTAGTTTAGAGACCCCAAATTTAGTGAAGGTGCGTTGTATGAGTCGCTCATCGGTGATCGGCAACCAACGGGGATTGGGGAGTGGCAGGGCAGCGGAATATAGAGTGGCGGTGCCGGTGGTCTGTCTGAGTTTGTCCCAGGCCCAGCTGGTAGTGGAGACCGTTTGGATATCAGACGGGTCCCTGGGCAGGCCCTTGGGGAGAATTGCCGCCAATCTCTCCGGGAGAACCAAGTCCGCCTCTGGGCGGAGATAGGGATTCTGGCGTCTGGGTGATACCAAGCGTGCGCATAGCTGCATTGGGCAATTAAATAGTATAGGTGCAAGTCCGGAACACCGTAGCCCCTCTCTCGTATGGGAGAGTCATGACCTGCCAACGAACTCGGGCCCGCCTGTCTCCCCATACCAGACGTATCAGATGAGAGCGGAGCGTCTGAAAGAAGCTATTTGGGAGAGGGATGGGAATGTTGTTAAAAAGATATAAAAATTTGGGGAGAATGATCATTTTAATGAGCGCCACTCGACCAGCGATCGATAGTGGCAGTTTAAGCCACTTATCAACTTGCGCTTCCAGAGTGTGTACCGCCTGTCCGTAATTGAGGCGTATTATTTCAGCTGTATCTAAGTGTATGTGGATACCCAAGTATTTAACGGAGTCCGCGCACCATTCCAGCGGGGATTCCAGGTCCCATGTCGTCGTGCTGGGGGTGAGGGGGAAAATCACGGACTTATGCCAGTTGATGCCTAGGCCCGAGTGCAGTCCGAAGCGAAGTATTTCCCGGATGAGGGGTCTAGGTTAGCCTGCAGGATCTCTAACATAAAGAATCGTATCATCTGCATACAGGGAAACTAAGAGTGGGCCCGTGCTGAACTGCAGGCCTCTATGGAGATGTTTTTCCTGAAAGTGGCGGATCAATGGGTCCATAGCGAGTATAAACAATAAGGGTGAGAGTGGACAGCCTTGTCTCGTGCCCCGTGAGAGTGCAAAGGGGTCCGAGAGTGTTCCATTCAATCTGAGCCGGGCGGTGGGACGACGATATAACAGTGCTGTGAGTGTGATGAATCCCATGGGCATCCCCATTCGTTGCATAATAGAGAGGAAGAAGGGCCATTCGAAGAGTCGAAGGCCTTTTCCGTGTCTAGTAGTATTGCGGCCGCTGGCACATCCGGAGCTATCCTGTGCAAGACTTGGAGAATAGTGTGCGCAAATTAAATGATGTGGAGCGATGGGGGACAAAGCCCGATTGGGCCGGGGAGATTATATACTCCATTAGTTGGGAAAGACGACCCGCAATCACCTTGCCAGGATTTTGTAATCCAGGTTTAAGAGCGAGAGGGGTCTGTATGAGTCGCAGAGCAACGGGTCTTTCCCGGGCTTGGGAGAAGAATTATGACTGCCTCACGCAAGGTGGGCGGTAAAACTTGTCTCTCCAGGGCCTCAGCGTAGACCTCTATAAGTTGCGGCGCCAATACATCCTTGAATGTCTTGTAGAAGTCACCTGTGAATCCATCGAGACCAGGAGCGGACGAGGATCGCAGGCTATCTATGGCGGCTATGACGTCTGCTTTTGAGATTGGTTCCGCCAGGAACTCCTGCATATGCTTCTCTAAGTAGACTAGAGCTATCTCAGATAGATAAGACTCCTGGGCCGCGTGGTCGTCTCCAATTCTGGAGGCATATAGTGCTTTAAAATGAGATAAAAATTCTGCTTGGATGTCTGCAGTGCTGGTGAGCTGCTGGCCTGACCTGGTCTGTACTTCGGATATGTATGCCCTGTTGTATGGGGGTCTGGTCATCTGAGCTAGCACCCTCCCTGGTCGCTCGCCCTCTCCATACTGTCTTGCTTTGTGATATTTACCCATAAATAAAATCTCACGCTCTGCCTCATCCCTATATTCTGATAGTAGGCCTATACGTTTTAATTCGGTTTCTTTGTTTGGGCTCTGCAGCAACCCAGAATCAATGTCGGAGAGCTCACGTTCCAGCCGCGACAGGGTGCCACGCAATGCACGGAGCACCCCGGAATGTTTTGAAATACAGACACCCCGTATGTACGCTTTAAAACCCTCCCACAGAACCGAAATAGTGTCCACCGAACCTGCGTTTAAGTCAAAATAGTCCTCTATTGCCTCCTGTATTTCGTGTAAAAAGAGGTCATCGGCTAGGGCGCGGCTGGGGAATCGCCATCGTCTCTCAAAGCCCTCTGGTCGGGGAACTCCCAAGCGCCATAAGACTGGAGAATGATCAGAATAGGTCCGAGGGAGGGTCTGCATCGAGCGACTCCATCCAAGGATATTGGGAGAGGCCAACCAAAAATCTAGTCTGGTCCAGGTGTTGTGGTAGCCAGTGTAGTGGGTGTAATCTGTGTGTTGAGGGGAGCCTATGCGCCCCACATCTATAACGGGACAGTTGTTCGCACAGGGCGAGGAGGGCTCTACGCGCGCGTGGTTTGGGATCAGGAGCGAGAGATGTGCTGTCCAGCGCTGGGTCCAGGGCTATATTAAAGTCACCCCCAATCAGGAACATCACATTGCCTAGGCTCAAAAGTTGGGATAGCAAGGAATGATAAAAATCTGGCGCGTCCGTGTTCGGACCATATACACAGACCAACGCTAGGCTGTGTCCCATTAGAGTCCCCACCACCATTACATATCTGCCCTCCTTGTCTCGAACAATATTGCGCAGGCAAAAAGGGACGCGTTTGTGAATGAGTATGGCAGCGCCTCTAGCATAGGTGCTATAGCCCGCAAAGTATCGGTGAACCCCCCAGCTAGCGGCGAATTGGGTGTGATCAGTGGGGGCAAATGAGTCTCTTGCAGGAATGCGACATCCACTGTATGCCGAGCCAAGTAGTGTGAGATATGTCGTTTCTTGCGTGTGTCATTAAGTCCCCGTACGTTCCATGTCAGCAGCGACAGCTCTGAGGGGTCATGACTGCGGCCTAACTGGGCCATTTGTGGGGCGATGCCTGACAGTTGAATAGGTGCCGCTGTGCGGTGCGATAACTCCTGCTAGTTTGGAAACGCCAAAATAACCATGCGTGACTACCTGTTAACGAAACCCCCCACCACCCTCCACCCAGCCTCCCTACCCCAAAAGAGAGGCAAACCCAAACAGAAAGAAATGAACCATTGTACCCATTGACCTGTCCAATAATTGCAAATAGCACAATCAGGGTACATTCGTGATCAACAAAAACAATTCTCAGTGTACACCAACTGGGGGTGGCGACGCCTCTCGGCCTTCCAGCAAACAGAGATGGAGCGAGTAGTGAAAGAATATCCCCAAGTTCTCAAATATCTGTGGGAAATGCAACCAGTCAGAGTGGCTCAGCTGGGGGCAGCCCCAGAGAAGAGGTCCATGCTGGCGTCAGAGCCGCTGTGGGGCGGAGACGGAGTATGATTGTCAGCCGGTCTTTGAGGGTTTTGTTTATAAGTGCGGCAGAATTCCTGTGCGTCAGTGGGGCTATCAAAGATGCGAACCCTGCCGTTGATCTCGACCCGCAGTCTCGCTGGGTACAGCATGCCGTACTTCAAGCCGAGGTTCCGAAGCGCAGCTTTGACGCCATTGTATTTGCGGCGGGCATCTTGGACCATGATGGTATAGTCCGGGTATAGAGACAGTCGAGAGCCCTGCCACTGAGTCTCGCCACGCTCTCTGGCCAGGCGGAGCGCAGTGTCCCGGTCTCTGAAGTTCATGAGGCGGGCGATGATGGGACGCGGGGGCATCCAGGATTTGGTCGGGCCCCCAACGAGCGGTGCGCCCTCTCCACCACGAAGCCAGGCGTGAAGGCGTCCCTTCCAAAGATGTCAGCTAGTAGCGACTCTACAAAGGTGTCCATGCGGCCCGTGGATGTGGACTCCGGAACCCCAATAATACGTAGGTTGTTTCGACGGCTGCGGGCTTCTAAATCTTCATTTTTAAGGGCGACGTCTTTCAGGGTCCGCTCCACCCGTTCAAGCCGCTTGAGAGCTTGCGCGGCGCCGTCGTCGAGGTCCGAAATGCGGGATTCTGCTACATCTAGGCGCTTGTCATGCACTTGGATCTTGGCCCCTAGGTCCACCATGCTTTTATCTAGGGTGTCAAATCTACCATCCAGGGCCTTGAAACCCGCCCGCATCTCCTGCAGCAATGCGCTGATTTGGTCGCCATTGTCGCTAGAGCGCCCCGCGTTGGGCTCGCCCTCCGCCATGGTTGATGATTCGTCCAGGGGTGTCTCTGGCACCTTCTCGAAGGGTAGGAGCCTTTGTTTCGGATCTTTGCGGCCCATGCCGCTGCTCCTGCGCTGAATTGTGTCTCCGCTGGTAGGTCCAGTTCAGGGGCAAAACCGTGGGTTCACCGGAAGCAGGGAACGGCAGGACCCCTCCGCCCGTCACAGGTCGCTAGGCATGCATCTCTGGAGCCCCCTCAGTGGGAGCGCCACCGGTGCCCCACCCTGGAGTGCAAGGGTCTATGTCAGCCAGGAGTGCGAGTGTAGTGGAGACCGATATCACCTGTCTCCGGTCAGCCACAGCTGGAATGCAGACAGGCCGTTGGAGCAGTGAGGCTTTTTCGGATGGTGCAGCCAGCGTCGTGTTACCAGGCTGAGAGGGGGGGGGGGCGGCACAGCGGGGACAGCGCGAACCAGCAGCGGCCCTCACGACCAGCAAGCAGTGGGCTTTGAGAGGCCTGGGGGGCCGCTAACGGCAGGAACACCCGGGCCCTGCCCCCGCGGGGTTCCCGCGGCCTTCCCAGGGCAAAAGCTGAATGGGACGTCGGCCTCAGCTGCCCAGGTCACGACGCAAGCCGCCACCAGCCGCACCGCCCGCGCTCCCAGCACTTACCGCCCCTCTCTGTCCGCCGCCCCGTGGCCGCCGCCACCGGTGCTCCGCTCCCGGGCCACTCTCAGACCTCAACAGGCCCAGACGCCGCCATTTTCCTAGATATTAGCCAGCCGGAGATCGGCCCGTGTCCCGCCACCAACTGCAGCGTCGAGCATGTCGCGGGGCTCAGGAGCCGTTCCGGAGTCCAGAGGCGCCCATATCGGGGCCCCTAAGCCGCTGGATGTGGGGGATATTTTGGATCGGGCTGGATCGGCCGGTGGAGCTTCAGAGCCGTGCGGCCATCTTTGTCCGCGGCTTGGCCACGCCCCCTTTCTGTGCTATAGTTAGCCCTGAAGCCTGACTGACTAATATGCAGAAGGTTATTTTTTCCACATTGTCCGAAATGACTGTGTTCACATATTTTTCCAATACCTTAGAAAAGGCTGCGAGTAAGGACATGGGCCTATAGCTAGCTAGAACTTTAGGATCCACTGCAGGTTTTTTTAATAACAGAAGGATCTTAGATTGTTTCCAAAGGGAAGGCAAATGACCAACTAACAGTGAGGTGTTAAGAACCTTATTAATCAAAGGATTAATAATTGTGGCCACCTTGGCCAACAGTTGAGCTGGACAAGGATCAGTAGGAGAACCCGACTCAATTTCCTTAATAATACCCAGAGATACTTCTAGCGGTAGCTGGGGTATTTGCAGGAGAGCGGGGGTTTCACCGGTGGGAAGCCCCACAGCTGGGACTATCATGTCCAAGTACTCATCAAGAGGTACCCCAGCGAAGGAATTCTGTATAGTCACGATTTTTTCATGAAAGAATTCCGCCAAATGGTTTGTCCATTCTATCGATAGAGGGTGATCTCTGATAATGGACGTTGGATTGGAGAAAGCTTTAACAATTCTAAAGATCTCCTTTCCTTTATTATTGGATGTCTCAATTTTATCTTACAAATAGCCTCTTTTTATAGCCTTGACTTTAGCGTGGTAGGCCTTCAAGGCCGACTTATACTCAAGTTTGTCCTCCAAACTATAGTTTTTCGCCACTTCCTTTCCAAACACTTACAGGATCTTTTACTAGTTTTTAAGCATTCATTGAACCAGGGGTCAGAATGCCTAGCTTTATTAGAGGTACTTGTCATTAAAGGGGCTAACTCATTAACGCTCTGCCTCACCCAGGCCTCTAGCTGAAGAGCGTCCCCTTCTGGGTTCCCAGATATAAGAGGAGCGGAGGTTTCAAGGGCTTCCCCCAGAGCCGTCGGTGAAATTCTGTGAAAAGCTCTGTGCCTGCTTTCCACCCTGTTAGAGTGTTTTTGACCGTTTTTCAAAGAGAATGGCCATCTAAAGCTGATTAGACAGTGGTCCGTCCAAACCAGAGGTAGAGGCAGATCAACCTCCAGCTTTTTTTTAATTTTATTTTTTTTATTTATTAATTTGGTGAGTATTACATAGTACAGCTTACATAGTACACTCAGCGCTGCACATTAAACAGGATCTTACATATGATGCAGTTTTTTACTACAAACAACAATCAAAACATAACTTATGCAGTGCAGTGCAGCTGCTACCATTCCATATGAAGTAGAGTCTAGCGAATCCTGGCTCATCTAGCCATCTTAGTCAACCACAGTTAACATTTACATAATACAAGCAGTTAAATCACATCCGGGTGCTCCAGCAGGTACACTGTCAATGGTGCCCAGAAGTCCTTCGGTGTGGAGGCTTCGGGCAATTCTTACGCATATATCTCCATCTGTTCTTTACAGTACACGAGATCCCTAACCCATTTAACCACAGTTGGGGCCATTCTAACCCCCCAATGCATTGCAAGCACACGTTTCGCCAACAGTGTGGAGACAGCCACTATGCGCCTGTTGCATGGCTTGAGCGTTTTTACCAGTCCCAGCAGGCAGATTTCAGGCGAACATTCAACTTTTTCCAGTGTCATGGATGTTAATGCCTGAGTTAGACGCTGCCAGAAGTCATATATAGATTTACAAGCCCAGGCCAAGTGCATGAAATCCACCCCATCCTCCCCACATCTCTCACATTGAGCATCTTCCTGCAGTCCGAATTTCAGCAGTTTCACAGGTGTATAATACAGCTGGTGCAAAAATTTAAAATGTATTATTCGAAGGTTACAGTTGGCCGTTAGGAGCCCAGTCAATGCACAACATGCTTCCCAGTCCTCCTAAACCATAGGCTCCTCCAGCTTACCATTCCATTTACTGAGGGAGCTGAGCTAGACATATCAATTTCTCTTTGGGAAGCATTATATAGTCTAGTGCTCAACCCCTTGCCTTCCCCCACTGTTAACACAACTTGTAATGCTTTCAACATCTACGGCTCACTGGGGAACCCAGGATATAATGTTCTGACAGCCATATGCAATCTAGTATAGACAAACCCTTGCATCGCCTTGTAAGGTTGCCCAGATAAAAAGGCATTGAGGGATAGAAATTGCCCACCAATATACATGTCCCCTAGTTTGGTAATTTCTGCATTCTGCATAGTGCTCAGTGCACCACGTTCCTGCACCACTGAGATACCCGGATGTGCAACAATCAGCATAGCGGGTCCATACAGACAACCCCTTCCTGCGCATTCGCCCAGGGCCCTCCACGCTTTAATAGTGCACTTGACCATGTCGATTACTTTCCTATTCCCCTCAGCTCTATTGTGCAAGACCATGCCAGTCAACAGGACCAGATAGTAGCGTTGTGGGAAGTAACAGTAGTGTGCGAATTGCGCTTGCGCACACAGATAGTACAGGCGCAGATCCGGGACCTCAAACCCCCCGCTCAAATGGCAACGTAAGGATGTCCCAGTTACATCTTGGCTGTTTACCCGCCCACACCAATGCCAACAAGCATGACTGAAGAGACTTAAATACTGCCTTGTTCAGAACTATTGGGATATTCACGTACAAATATAACAGTTTAGGGAGACTGGTCATCTTCACAACAGCTCTTCTGTCTGCTAATGACAGTGGGAGACTTGTCCACCTAGCAACTTGATCAGTTATTTTGGCATTTGCTCGCCCTTAGTTCATGCTGATCACTGTTTCGGGATCTCTGTGCACCCAGATACCCAAGTATCAAACCGGTTCATCCAACCAAGCCAGTGGAAAATCTAGTTCAAGCCCCCTAGTGCATTCTTTTAGAGGAAAAACCGTGGACTTTGTCCAGTTTATGCATAACCCTGAGTGCCTTTCGAATCGGACATACTCCCGTAATAGTGACGCCAAATGTGTCACTGGTTCCCTAACATAAAGCAGCATATCATCCGAATACAGTGATATGGCAAGCGGGCGATGTTGGAAGCCCAGTGCGGCTTTGGCATGGCGTTGTCGGATCTTACATGCCAGCGGTTCCAGTGCCAAGGAGAACAACATCGGGGAGAGAGGGCATCCTTGCCTAGTACCCATGCATATTTCGATTGGAGGCGTGACCACTCTGTTGATGCGTATCCTGGCCATCGGGCTTGTGTACAGGAGGTGAACCCACTTAAAAAAAAGGTGGTATCCCCATACGCTGCAGGACCACAAACATATAACCCCAGTGTATCGAATCAAATGCTTTTGCCGCGTCTAGTAGAACTGCTGCGGCTGGAAGCTCAGGGTCCAACTGATGTAGCACAGCAAAAATAACATGCAGATTATGTGTGGTGGAGTTTTGGGCACAAATCCTGATTGATCCGGAAGGACCAGATTTGGGACCAGGGGTTGAAGTCTGTAGGCGATGATTTTCGCTAAAAGTTTTGTGTCTATATTTATCAATGAGGGCGGCCTGTATGATTCACACCTATTAGCCTCTTTGTCTGGCTTCAGCAGCATTACGATGAGCGCTTCCTGCAGCATAGGAGGCAATACACCCTTATCGTACGCTTCAGCGAACACCTGTAGTAGTCTCGGGGCCAGAGTATCTACGTAGGTTTGTAATACTCACTTGGTAGCCCATCTAACCCGGCCGCTTTGCCAGACGGGAGTAACATTATAGCCTCCTTGACAACCTCGCCTGTCCATGGCTGAGTCAGATATTCTCGCTGACCCTGGGACAGCCAGCCCAGTGCGATATCTTCTAAATAACTCGAGATCTTGCAATCTTTAACAGTTGGCCTATGCCCATACAGGTTAGAGAATAACTTAATAAACACTCAACTAATCTCTGAAGTGGTATAGTGTACAGCAGAGTCACTGTCCACTATTTCAACGATATGTTCCTGCACCCTTGGCACCGTCAATTTATTTGCCAAAGATTGACTTGGTCTACCCCCTCCCCATACAGGAGCGCTTTACACCTCCTGGGTCTATGCTGCACCTAGTGCTCGGCAACCTGATTATGCTCTGACACTAATTCTCTTATTTGGGCTAACAGTGCGTGTGAGGGATGCTGTTCATACTTGCGTTCCAGCGCACGTATACTGTCATCTATGTCCCGTAGCCTATTCCTCAATGACTTTAAAATGCCTGCCTGCACCCCAATGCTTTCACCCCGTATAGTGACTTTGAAAGCCTCCCACAATGTTCCAGCATCGTCTACAGTGCCCTCATTCTCCAGAAAAAAATTGGAGATAGCTGCCCCAATCGTGGTACGAAATACTTGGTCCAGTAGGGATGACGGCTGTAGCTTCCACTGAAACGGCGGCCGCATTTGAGTAGGTATAGCCAGCTCCAGGAGCACCGGGGCATGGTCAGATAGTGTTTTAGCAAAATGCTTCACTGGCACTGTCCACGTTCTCACATCCTTGGAAACCAGCCAGTAGTCTGGACCACGATCTGTGCACCATCAACACATATGTACCCTCCCTCACAACAGGGTTGTGGCACTGCCACGCATCCACCAACCCATCCGCCTCCATTATTTCCCCTATCACTAGCACAGCCTGTTTCCCATACCATGTTGTGCTAGCCGAGCGGTTGAGCTGCGGATGTAGATATACATTCAGGTCACCACCCCATATCACTGCGGAAGGGGGGAGAGATGCAATACGTCTCCAAATATCATTATAAAATGCAGGATCATCTAAGTTGGGCCCATATGTGTTTACAAATATTATGTTCGTGCCCCCCAGACTCCCCTGCAGCAGGAGTGCCCGTCCCTGCTCATCTGCTTCAGAATGGGTTACAGTGAACGGGGTACCCCTCCTAACCAGTATAAGTTCACCCCTGGAGTACGCCGAGTACGACGATGCCACTCGTACGGCAGTCCAGCAGACCCCCACAGTTTGCTCTGTGTGTTTAGTGAGATGCGTCTCTTGGAGGAACGCCACTTGAATATCCTGGCTATCCAAGTATGCTAGTACTTTACGGATTTTTTGGGGGTTGTTTAGACCACGCACATTCCATGTGATCAATTTAATAGTACCACCTGGTCACCACATTGCCTATTCCTAGCACACCAGTACCACTGCTTCAGAGATACCCCAACATAGACTGTGTTTGTTTCACTACTGCGTGTAGACTGCACTGCACCTGCAACATAACACAAACACCACACCCACCCCCCACCCACCCCCACCCACTTCAGCACCCCCAACATGCTAAAGCCAATCCAGTGTAGAATTAATGTAACCACCCTACAGAACATTACCCAAATATGTAAATGGAGTACACCCATCGGGGACCACTAGAGTGCAGTCATCCTCCCACATGTAGGGGAGGTGGCCGAACTTGTCCATTAATGTAGCGTGCCAACCCAATATATGTCATGTGGAATTATAGATAGCTTAGAGTCTCTCCCAACAGCAGAATTGCAATACTCACGGACCTCCGTGCCAGAGTCCAAAAAGCAAGGTCCACTGCGAGGCACTTTCACACTTAGGGCCCGATTCTGATGCGGGTTGGAAAAGCTTCCCGACCGAGGGCCTGATTCTGATGCGGTTAGGAAGGCCTCCTAACGGCATTTGCTCCTTCCAAATCGGATCGGGAACTTGTCCTCCCGACCGAGGGCCCAATTCTGATGCGGTTAGGAACAAATGTTCCCATTGAAGTCAATGGGAGTTCAACCAAATCGTATCTGGAAGCATCCGGATGCATCCTACTCCGCCGGTCGGACTTTCCCGATCCGAGTGGGTCGGAAACCATTTCCCAACCGATTCGGTCGGGAAGCTTTCCAACCCGCATCAGAATCGACCCCTTATTGTCCACACCAGCCAAAGACCTCCACCACTGTCCACCAGCTGCCACCACCGCCAGTATTGCATCATATTGGTATCCTCCATTGAGTGCAACAGTAGGGAAAGTGTTGGATAGCAGAGGGTTAAAATTTACTATTCCCAATCCAGTGAGTGCAACAGTATGGAAAGTGTTGGATAGCAGAGGGGTAAAAATTACTATTCCCACTCCAGTGGGTGCAACAGTAGGGAAAGTGTTGGATAGCAGATGGGTAAAATTTACTATTCCCACTCCAGTGAGTGCAACAGTAGGGAAAGTGTTGGATAGCGGAGGGGTAAAACTTAATATCCCACTCCAGTAAGTACAATAGTAAAGAAAATGTTGGATAGCGGAGGGGTAACATTTACTATTCTCACTCCAGTGAGTGCAACAGTAGGGAGAGTGTTGGATAGCGGAGGGGGAAAACTTAATATTACCACTCCAATGAGTGCAACAGTAGGGAAAAGTTTGGTTAGCGGAGGGGTAAAAATTACTATTCCTCCTCCAGTGAGTGCAACAGTAGGGAAGGTGTTGGATAGCGGAGGGGTAAAACTAAATATTCCCACTTCAGTGAGTGCAACAGTAGGGAAAATGTTGGATAGCGGAGGGGTAAAAATTACTATTTCCACTCCAGTGGGTGCAACAGTAGGGAAAGTGTTGGATAGCGGAGAGGTACAAATTACTATTCCCACTCCAGTGGGTGCAACAGTAGGGAAAGGGTTGGATAGCGGATGGGTAAAAATTACTATTCCCACTCCAGTGGGTGCAACAGTTGGGAAAGTGTTGGATAGCGCAGGGGTAAAAATGTATATTCCCACTCCAGTGAGTGCAACAGTAGGGAAAGTGTTGGATAGCGGATGGGTAAAAATTACTATTCCCACTCCAGTGGGTGCAACAGTAGGGAAAGTGTTGGATAGCAGAGGGGTAAAAATTTATATTCCCACTCCAGTGAGCGCAACAGTAGGGAAAGTGTTGGATAGCGGAGTGGTAAAAATGACTATTCCCACTCCAGTGAGTGCAACAGTAGGGAAAGTGTTGGATAGCGGAGGGGTAAAAATTACTATTCCCACTCCAGTTTGTGCAACAGTAGGGAGTGTGTTGGATAGCGGAGGGGTAAAAATTAATATCTCCACTAGAGTCAGTTCAAAATTAAAAACAAACAAATTAACAACAACACAAGATTTTAAAAATCAAAAAAATAAAACTGATATAAAAGTTTTAAATATTACAAAAGATAGAAACAGATTAGAATGTTGAAAAGATCTAACAAATACCTAGAAAGATTATTTTAAAAAATCTAAAAATAATTTAAAAACAAAAAACTATTTTTTAATAGAAATGTTTTATAAACAAAAACATTAATTATTACATAAATGTAATATTTTTTATTTCCTACCCGATAACACCACACAATTCACAACCCACATTTAATTTTTTTTTTAAATGTAACTCCATAATTAACATAATTAATTATCAATTAAACAAATATTTTTAATTAAAAAAAATGTAAAACAAAAAAAAATATTTTACTCCCCAAACGTTACCCCTGTAAAACCCAAACACACACACAAAATAAAAAATAAACAGTTACCATAAATATTTAACAATTGATAAATTAATATTAATAATCAACTAATTATTAATTAATTAAACATAAATTACTTTCCACCCTCTACCCCAATAAACACCACAACCCACACCTAAAAATCATTACACATTTTCCATAACTATTTTTACATTAATAAATTAATATCAATTAACAACTTATTAATTAATTTAAAAGAATTTACTTCCCACCCTTTACCACTGTAAACCCCACAACTTACATCAAAAATTAATTACACAATTGCCATATTTTAATTTTAATTAATTAATTAGCATTCATTAACAAACAATTATTAATTAATTATAAATAAATAACTTCCCGCCCTATTCTCCTTTAAACCCCACCACCTACTCCTAAAAAAATGACACAATTAACATAATTAATTACAAATTAATTAATAATAATTAACAACCAATTAATAAATATTTAATAATAAATAACTCCCACAATTAACACTATAAAATATAAATTAAATAAATATTAATAAATATAACATATTAATACATGTATTATAATTAAATTACTTCCCAGCCTAGTCCCCTATAAACCCACAACCCGCTCCTAAACAAATAACACAATTAACATAATTGCCAATTAATTAATTAATAATAATTATCAACCAATTAATTAATAATTAATAATAAATTAATTACCACAATTAACACCATAAAATCTAAATTAAGTAAATACTCATACATAAACATTATAATTAATTTATTATGATTAAATTACTTCCACCCTATTCCCCTATAAACCCACAACCCGCTACAAAACTTAAAAACGCAAAATTTAAATAAGATAAAATTAATACCTACTAAAAATTTAACACATATATTAAAAAACAAAACAAATTATTATGCAAAAAATAGATCACATACTTTTAAAATACATACTAAAATACATAACACTAATTAAAACATCGATATTTTAAACAACTATATTTTTGCAAATGATAATAACAACTTCGATATTTACAAAAACGATATTTCTTACCTGCAAGTCGATATTATTGACCATGATATTCTTCCTATCGATATTTCTGTATCACAACATTTAAAACTCGATATTTGTGTTTGTCGACATTTTAAACTCGATATTCTGTCTGTGCACCATCATTATAGCGTGCAGATTTTCATATGGACTGTTTATTTTGCAGATAAAATATGACACAAACAATGCTGACTAGTCACATCACCAGAAGGACAAAGGTTGTATCACAGATCGCTACAGTGTTCTCAAATTCAACCAACTGAGATATCTCAGCAGCACGCAAAGCTATCTGTGCTCATATCAACAGCATGCTGCTATTACATCTGGATCTAAACACAAAGGCAACACTAAAGAAATTATAAAGTAAAAACAAAAATGCTGGCACTGAGGGAACTACCTTGTGTGCGGATGTGCTCCTTGTGAAAGAGGAAAATGCAGTCACTTAAAGTGAAGTTAATAAGTGGATTAAGAAGGATGGCCCATTGCCCATGCTATAGGGGGTGGAAGCAAAAAATGTGAAGGACACAACAGACCAATGATTGGAGAGAGATGGCTGAAAGCCACTTTAAGGAAATTTATTACGCATAGAATTTTAGTGAAATCAAAAGGTCTTGTCTAACACCAGACCAAAAGAAAACCCAAGTTTAAGAGTGCAGTCCTTTAGGAGGCAATATTTTGCCTTATGAGCACCCATGTCATGAAGGAGATAAAATGCTCAGCATATTTATCTTCTTCAATGTGAAGCTCATCCATTGTCAGGCGTCCGAAATGCTGCAGCTTAAAAGACTTAACACGCTTATCTGCCTATGTGAAGATAACAAATGCACGTACAATATCAAATGATTGCAGTCGAGATGTAGTGTCTTACTATCTCTTTATGTCAAAAATAAAGCATGAGCTAACACAATATATTGTTTTCCCTTTCAGTTTAAGGCACAACTTTTCACAGCTTATTTTGTATTGAAGAAGACAGAAAAATGTTTAAGAAGTGAAATGGCTTTCAAAAATGTTTCACTGCGGGAGCCATTCAAGTGTAGTCCGAACAAAGCACACTGAATACAATGGAAGAATAAATCATAGATGGGCTGGGGAATTGGCACTGTTAACACAGGACTTCCGGGATTTAGACTTAAAGCGAAAAGCAGGGAAAAAATATAAAATAGGAATTGTCATCCCTGTCACATAATACAATAATATATGATAGAACCGCCCCAATGAATGGAACTACCTGACACGGTGACATGAGCAGCAGCAGAGTCGTCATAACATGTGCATGTTGGGGCCTTCTGGCCTTCCCAATGATTACATTGTGGGTGCCAGGTAGTTACCGCTACCCTTTAGTTGGAGGCAGTTTATTAAAATTGATTTTTATTGTGGGATGCACATCAATACTCTCAGTCCGACAAATAAATATATATATGTGTGTGTGTGTATATATATATATATATATATACATATATATACATATACAAATATATACGCATGTATATATATATTCACTGAAAAAACATGTCATGAATGATGTAATATGTGACGTCATCAGCAGTGCATTGCGGGGGCGCGAGTTATAGTTAGCTCAACTAACTATAATGGCCGAATTACTCTGGTTTTGTACGAGTGAAATGTCCAACTAACTATAACGTCCCTGAAACCTGTGGTTTTTTCTGTGAATTTCTAAGGTTTTTTAAATGCTAATTTCTAACTATAACGTCCCTGAAACCTATGCTTTTTTTCTGTGAATTTCTAAGGTTTTTTAAATGCTAATTCCTAACTATAACGTCCCTGAAACCTATGGTTTTTTCAGTGAATTTTAAAGGTTTTTTAAATGCTCATTTCTAACTATGGCTACAGAGGTAGGACATGTGCAGAAAGAGGAAGAAAGGCGCAGAAAGAAGCAAGAGAAATGCAGAAAGAGGCAACAGAAGTCCAGAAAGACAGAGAAAAGTACAGAAAGAAGCAAGAGATATGCAGAAAGAACCAACAGAGGTGCAGAAAGAGGCCTTGTTGCAAAGTCATCCTGTGCCCCCAACGTTTTGCTGACTGGTACTGGTGGTAACTGACTCTGACGAACCAGGCCCAGAGCCAGTGCTATGCTGAAAGACACTTAAAATACAGTGAAAACACCTACATACACTAGGGTACACTATGGGTTGGGGTACCCCTGTGATTGGCATGACCTCCCATGTAAGGCCCTAGTACATAATAGGGCAGGGGGATTAAAACTACCTCTAATTCAGAGGTGCAGAAAGAGGCAAGACAAGTGCAGAAAGAAGCAACAGAGGTACAGAAAGAGGCAAGAGTGGTGCAGAAAGAGGGAAGAGAATTGCACAAAGAGGGAAGAGGGATGCAGAAAGAGGCAGGAGAGGTGCAGAAAGAAGCAATAGAGGTGCCAAAAGAGGCAAGAGAGGTGCAGAAAGAAGCAAGTGAAGTGCAGAAAGAGGCAACAGAGGTGCAGAAAGATGCAAGAGAGGTGCAGAAACAAGCAAGAGAAGTGCAGAAAGAGGTAAGAGAATTGCTGAAAGAAGCAACAGAGGTTTAGAAAAACCAAGAGAAGTGCAAAAAGAGGCAAGTGAGGTGCAGAAAGAGGTAGGAGACGTGCACAAAGAGCCAAGAGTGGTACAGAAAGAGGCAGGAGGGGTGCAGAAAGAAGCAAGTGAGGTGCAGAAAGAGGCAAGATGGGTGCAGAACGAGGCAAGAGAGGTGCAGAAACAGGCAAGAGAAGTGCAGATAGAGGCAAGAGAATTGCTGAAAGAAGCAACAGAGGTGTAGAAAGAAGCAAGAAAAGTGCAGAAAGAGGCACGTGAGATGCAGAAACAGGCAAGAAAGGTACAGAAAGAGGGAAGACGAGTGTAGAAACAGACAACAGGGGTTCAGAAAGAAGCAAGACAGGTGCAGAAAGAAGCATGAATGAAGCAACAGGGGTGCAGAAAGAAGCAAGAGAAGTGCAGAAAGAAGCAACAAAGGTGCAGAATGAGGCAAGAGAACTGCAGAAAGAGGCAAGAGATGTGCAGAAACAGGTAAAAGGGATGCAGAAAGAGGCAAGAGGGGTGCAGAAATTTGCAAGAGAGGTGCAGAAAGAAGCAAGAGCAGTGGAAAAGAACCGACAGAGGTTCAAAAAGAGGCAAGTGAGGTGCAGAAGGAGGCAAGAGAACTGTAAAAAGAGGCAAGAGAGTTGCAGAAACAGGCAAAAGGGGTGCAGAAAGCGGGAACAGGTGGGCAGACTGAGGCAAGAGAGGTGCAGAAAGAGGGAAGAGGGGTGCAGAAAAAGGCAAGAGGGATGCAGAAATTTGGAACAGAGGTGCAGGAAGAAGCCAGAGCAGTGCAGAAGGAACCAACAGAGGTGCAGAAAGAGGAAAGAGGGGTACAGAAAGAGGCAAGTGAAGTGCAGAACGAAGCAAAAGAGGAACAGAAAGAACCAACAGAGGTTAAAAAAGAGGTGAGGGGTGCAGAAAGGGGTAGGAGAGGTGCAGAAAGAGGAAGAGAACTGCGGAAAGAAGCAACAGAGGTGCTGAAAGAGGAACGAAGGGTGCAGAAGGAGACAAGACAGGTGAAGAAAGAAGGAACAGAGGTACAGAAAGAGGCAAGAGTAATGCAGAAAGAGGAAAGAGAGGTATAGAAAGAGGCAAGAGAGTTGCACAAAGAGGGAAGAGGGGTGCAGAACAGGCAAAACGGGTGCAGAAAGAAGCAAGTGAGGTGCAGAAAGAGGCAAGAGAGGTGCAGAAAGAAGCAAGAGAGTTACAGAAAGAGGGAAGAGGGGTGGAGAAAGAGGCAAGAGGGGTGCAGAAAGGAGCAAGACAGGTGCAGAAAGAAACAAAAGAAGTGCAGAAGGAAGGAACAGAGGTGCAGAAAGAGGCAAAAAGGGTGCAGAAAGACATGAGGGGTACAGAAAAGGCAAGAGAGGTGCAGAAAGAGGGAAGAAGGGTGCAGAAAGAGGCAAGAGGGCTACAGAAAGAAGCAAATGAGGTGCAGAAAGAGGCAACAGACGTGCAGAAAGAGGCAAGAGAGGTGCAGAAAGTAGAAGAGATTTGCAGATAGAGGCAAGAGAAGTGCAGAAAAAGAAAGAGATGTGCAGAAAGAAGCAACAGAAATGCAGAAAGAGGCAAGAGAGGAAGCAAGAGTGGCTTGCACACCATTAGTACCAATTTAACACCCACATTTAGCAATAAGTAACAGGTGACCATTCTAGCTTTGCAAAGGGCCTGCCACCACACTGTAACACTTGTCGCTGCATTTTTAGTAACGTTTGAGCCGTTTGAGCTAGAAACAAGGCTTTTTTCGTTCAAATCCGCAGATTAGGGAGCAGATGATAAATTATGTGGCTAAAGCAGAAAATGTATAATTGTGCGACAATCGGTGCAGCCAAACCGTCGCATAATTCCAGTGGCCCTGCTCATACCTCTGACTAGGTCCACAAGTGCTCCTCAGTGATTCCTTCTTTTTTTGTCTCACTGAGTTCATAGTTGAGCTTTTATGGAAACGAGGAAGACTAAACCTGACATTACCACTCCACAACACAGACTACCATACCACATAATTACTCTCTACATAATTCCTATACACTAAATACCACATACTTTCTCTCCACATAATTTCACTGCACAACATACTACATAATTCCACTACACACAACGTACATCCACTCCACTCCAAAAAACATTAGTAAAAAACTTTTACATTTACAACGCCAATAGCTCTAATTCTTGCAAATGCGAAACCTATTACATTGCAAACACTTCTTTAACTAGTAGTCGCGTTTGCAGAGTGGTGGAGAAAGGGTGCTGGGCCGCCGATCAGTGCTCAGGAATTCCGCTGCGTAGGACTTACAGGAGGTACCAGGAGGGCTTCTTGGCCCCCAAAGTCCCTCAGGAGTAAATTGGACTTCATCCCCCATACCGTAGTCTGCCAGGAGGCGCGTTTGCAGAGTGGTGGAGAAAGGGGGGCATGGCCTCCGAAGACGTCTTAGAAATCCCACTGTGTGGGACTTACTGGAGGTAACAAGAGGGGTAGTTGGCCCCCAAGGACATCCTTGGGGGCCAACTACCCCTCCTATAACCTCCAGTAAGTCCCACACAGCAGGATTGCTAAGTTCTCATAGCAGGCCACGCCCCCTTTGCCCACCACTCTGCAAACACACTCCCTGGCGCGCTCTTGGATGGGGATTGAAGTCCCCTTCGTTGCTGGGGATCCTTTAGGGCCAACTAGCCTACCTCTTACCTCCAGTAAGCCCCACACAGTGGGATTGCTGAGAGGTGGACAAAGGCTATGCCCCCTTTCCTCACCACTCGGCAAACGCACCTCCTGGCGTGTTCTAAGTTGGGATATTAAGTCCCCTTCATTCCTGAGGGTCCCTGGGGGCCAACTAGCCCACCAGGTACCTCCAGTACGCGCCAAACACCTGGATTGATGAGAGTGGTCCGAGGCCATGCCCCCTTTTTACACCACTCTGCAAACGCAGCTCCTGCCGCACTGCTGCTTGGGGGATGAAGTCCACTTGTGTCCTGAGGTCCTCAGGACACAAGAGGACCTCATCGCCCCACCAGCAGTGTGCCAAGAGGCGTGTTTGCAGAGTGGTGTAAAAAGGGCCGTGGCCTCGGACCACCTCTCTGCCCCCCTCACGGGCCACTTCTGGCCCCGGGAACCCCATACCCCGGGGCCGGCCCTTAGCGTTGGGGACCGTGGGGGGAGCCACAATGCCCCCACGGTCCCAGCCCGCTCCCCGCCTCCTGTGGGAGCCAGCATTGCTTTTGGGCAAGGGTAGCTGCTAACATGCAGCTCCCCTTGCCCAAAAGCAATTCTGCTTTGCTTCGTTGGAGCGAGAGCAGGTTTTCTGCAAATGGCAATGTCCCGGGGGTGGGCACCCCGGGACATTGCAGGAGCCGGCCCTGGGGGATGGTGGTCCCCAGGGCCATCAAGGGCTCCAGGAGGGGGGCCGTGCAGCCCCCCTCCCTACATTTTCAAAGCCCCAGGGAGGTGGTGGTCCCTGGGCCTTGGGGGGGCCCGCAAGGCCCCCCCATTAATAAAGTAAGCCCAGGGCAGGTGGTGGTCCCTGAGGCTTGGGGGGCCCATGAGGCCCCCCTCAATGATCAAGGAAGCCCCGGGGAGCTGGTGGTCCCCGGGGCTTGTGGGGCCCACGAGGCCCCCCCATTAATAACGTAAGCCCCGGGAGGTGGTGGTTCCCAGGGCTTGTGGGGCCCACGAGGCCCCCCTCATTAATAACGGAAGCCCCGGGGAGGTGGTGGTCCCCGGGGCTTGGGGGGCCCGCGAGGCCCCCCCTCAATATTCAAGGAAGCCCTGGGGAGGTGGTGGTCCACGGGCTTGAGGGGCTTGGGGGGCCCACGAGGCCCCCCGCCTCAATTATAATAAAGCCCCGGTAAGTTGGCGGTCCCCGGGGCAGCATGGGGGGGGTTGGGACCACCCACGCATTTATTGTTGTTCAAGCCCCGGGGAGGTGGCGGTCCCCGGGGCTGCGGGGGGCCGCGTGCCCCTGCATACAATTAACTAAGCCCCGGGGAGGTGGCGGTCCCCAGGGCTGCCCCCACTAATTAATTAGGCATTGCCCCCGGGACCTGGCCCACCCGGTGTAGTGTAGTTCCAATAGTACCCCTGCAGGACCTGCGCTTTTGGATAACATACACTGTGGGCCTGGTGGCAGACTGATTCTGAGCACCCCCACCGCGTATGTTAGCCTGTTTTGCATTAGCTAGCTCACAGTGCCACTAGAATCTCCTTTTTATCAGAGAGATTAGTTTTTGCCAACCTCAGAACACGACAACCCTGATTCCTCAGACTCGTGGAAACAATGTACTACTTTTCGCTCAGTCACTCGTGCTTGCTCATTTGGTCTCAGAGAGTTACACAGAAGGAACAGTCGAGCGTGTTTACAATAAGAATTTATTGCACAGTTGTTCTACTAGTATAAAATATATGTGCTGCGACAACTGTTAAACAGTAGCAGAGATATATGATCAGCAGTACAGTGAATAAAAAGGATAGTACAGTTCTACCATTTTGCAATAGTCATGAACATATACATGAGTATAAAATGCATTTATAAAATAAAGCGCATACTCCTACGATGCCTGTCTAGATGTACCTAAGTGTACCTAGCATGTGAGTAGGTGCGAAAGAAGCCAAGAATCCCGCTAGGATTTAGTCAAACCCTATTACCTGAATAATGAGAGTGTGGGACCTCGTCCTGGTCTCGAGTTGGACACCCCCAAGGGATGATTAGACCACTGTCAGCTGGAGCGACTGCATGCAGGAGCCTCAGCGTCTCTGGTCAGTGTGTCGGCCCGGAAGTCTCGGTTCCCTCTAACTACTGATACCCAAAAAAATTCCTAGGTGAAATGGATTTGTGCAGGAAATGATGACCATAATGTTGATAACAGTACAATGTGTCATAATCTGAAGAACCCTCTAACATTTCATTATTTGAAAATGCAGCAGTTTTCTCTAAATCAGACAACATGTTATTAATTGTTTCAGAAGAGTCCCAATCATCAGAAAATGTACTTGAGGTAATGATATCACTTAATGAAATTTTAAATACATGATTAATTTTTAAAAGCATCGGTCGGACCGAACATGTTAAACTCAACCTTGTCCCATACTATACCATCCGGTATAGGAACTGCTGTAATGTTCACTGAGGACAAGTCTCTTTGCTCACAATGTGATGATGGATGTGGCTTCAGTAGTATGTTGACCTTTTGGGCTGTGGAACTTTGTTGAAGATAGCGTCCATTAATAAGCATACTAAATGTTAGTACTAAGCCAAGCCAGAAAAGAAAAAACAATATCCCAGAAATTACCCAGAGTTCAATCCAAGGCGATACCAGGTATGTCTTTTTCAGAAAGTGAAGAAAGTTCTTTATTCTGCTTGAATGGTGTTTTGGCTGGTGTCGTTTCCGGCTCGCTTGGATCCAGAGAAAACATATCAAAGTTCATGAAATAGCCAGAAGCAGTTCGATCAATTGTAGGAATTGCATCGGGATTAATTGAAATGTTATTTTGCTCTTGACGAGGCATGTTGACGTAGACTTCTGTATTAGGTCTAATTGCAACTTGTGAATTAATCTGATGTTCATTTTGAATTTGAATGTCTGGTTCAAGTGGAACAAGTTCCATAGCATTGTTGCTTAGTCCTTCATTCCTTACAGGTGGCTCTTCAAACGTGATGAGTCTTTCTGTTTGAACTTCTTGGATTGTAGCTAGAGGAGGGCGTCTGCTACTGTGAAGACCACGAGGCCTACTGCTTATTATCGTCCACATAGTGTGGTTTGATTAAGTCGATTGAGACAAATCTTTTCTCCTTTTCCCGGCAAGAGGCGGCAAAAGTACAGTTCTTGTTACTTGTACTGCAAGGACTGGTACAGGTGTTCTGTATGAAGGTCCAAATACCTTTTTGTCCGCAATTTTCTCTCTGACCAGATCCCCGACTTTTGGGATCCAGACAGGTCTTGCCGTGTCTGCCTTGACTTCCCCAGTGGCGGTCTGCTTTAGTCGGACATTGCTTTGTTTTGCCCTGGATTCATTTAGATCCTGTAAAACAGCCAAACTATCATGGATATCAAATCAATCAATCAATCAGGGAATTGTAAGCGCGCTACTCACCCGTGAGGGTCTCAAGGCGCTGAGGGGGGGGGTCCGCAGATCTGTTTAGCCGAAGAGCCAGGTCTTGAGGGTCTTCCTGAAGGTGTTCATGGAGGGGGCGCATCTGATGTCTGCCGGTAGCTCGTTCCAGGTCTTGGCTGCAATGTGAGAGAAGGATCTTCCGCCTGCTCTGGCTCTGTGGATGCGCGGGGTTTCGGCCAGTGCGAGGTTGGAAGATCGGAGGTTTCTTTTGGGTACGTGGAAGTTGATTCTGTCGTTGAGGTATTTGGGTCCGTTGTTGTGTAGGCATTTGTAGGCGTGAGTGAGGATTTTGAAAGTGACTCTTTTCTCCATGGGGAGCCAGTGGAGACTTCGTAGGTGTTGGCTGATGTGTTCGTGTCGGGGGATGCCGAGGACGAGTCTGGCGGCGGTGTTCTGTACTGTCTGGAGTTTGCGGAGTAGGGACTTGTTGATGCCGGCGTAGAGTGCGTTTCCATAGTCCAGTCTGCTGGTGATGAGTGCGTGGGTGACTGTCTTCCTTGACTCAGGGGGATCCACTTGAAGGTCTTGCGGAGGATGCGGAGGGTGTTGAAGCAGCTGGAGGTGACGGCGTTGACCTGTCGGTTCATGGAGAGTGATGAGTCGAGTACGATGCCGAGGTTCTTGGCGTGGTCTGAGGGGGTAGGTGGGCTTCCGAGGGCGGTCGGCCACCAGGTGCTGTCCCATGCAGAAGGGGTGGTACCGAGGACGAGGACTTCTGTCTTCTCGGCGTTGAGCTTCAGGCAGCTGTTGGTCATCCAGACTGCGATGTCTTGCATTCCTTTCTGGAAGTTGAGTTTGGCAGCGGTGGGGTCTTTGGTGAGGGAGAGGATGAGCTGGGTGTCGTCGGCGTAGGATACGATGTTGAGGCTGTGTTGTCGGACGATGGCTGCGAGGGGGGCCATGTAAATGTTGAAGAGGGTGGGGCTCAGTGATGAACCCTGTGGGACTCCGCAGGTGATTTTCGTGGGGTCGGAGAGGAAGGGTGGGAGTCTGATCCTTTGGCTTCTTCTGGTGAGGAATGATCGGATCCAGTCCAGGGCTGTTCCTTGTATGCCTGCGTCGTGTAGTCTGACGACTAGTGTGCGATGGGAGACGGTGTCGAAGGCCGCTGATAGGTCGAGTAGGATGAGGGCTGCGGAGTGGCCTTGGTCCAGGAGGGTGCGGATGTCATCTGTGGCAGCGAGTAGGGCAGTCTCCGTGCTGTGGTTGCTTCGGAATCCGGATTGGGACGGGTCGAGGACGGCGTTCTCTTCAATGAATCGTGTCAGTTTCCTGTTGACTGTTTTCTCTGCAACTTTGGCTGCGAAGGGGAGGAGCGAGATGGGCCAATAGTTCTTGAGGTCGGTGGGGTCAGCTGTGGGCTTCTTGAGCAGGGGTCTGACTTCTGCGCGCTTCCAGTCGTCTGGGAAGGTGCCTGTTTTGAAGGTGGTGTTGATGGTGCGTTGTAGTTTGGGTGCGATGGCGGCCATGGCTCTGTGGTAGATGTGAGGGGGGCAGCGGTCGGTGGGGGCCCCAGAGTAGATGCTTTTCATGGTCGAGGCGGTGTCTTCGGCCGTGATCGGTGTCCAGTTGGAGATGGTGGGCTGGCTGGTGTTTCTGGGGGGCGGGGGGCCGTCTGTGGCGCCTGGTGGATGGTCGATGAAGTTGTCGTAGAGGTTTTTGATCTTGAGGTGGAAATAGGTTCCAAGCGTGTCGCAGAGGTCTTGGGATGGGGTGATGTCTGTGGCTTCGCTGCGTGGGTTGGTGAATTTTTGAATGACACTGAAAAGTTCCTTGGAGTTGGTGGAGTTGGCCAGGATTTTGTTGTGGATGAAGTTCCTTTTGGTGGCTCTGATCTGGTTGTGGTAGTCCGTCATGGCGTCCTTGTAGGTGGTGTGGTTTTCGGTTGTCTTGGTGTTTCTCCAGTTCTTCTCCAGGCATCTGCAGGTACGTCTGGCTTCTTGGAGTGCGGTTGTGAACCAGGCGGCTTTCCTGGGGCATTGTCTGTCGGGGTTGCGTAGCGGGGCGAGCTCATCTGTGCAGTTGGAGATCCAGGTGTGGAGTTCTCTGGCTGCGTCGTTTGCACTGTTTGCGTCGGGTGCCCAGGTGTGGTTGTCTCGGTTGAGGGTGGAGTTAAGTTGCTCGTCGGTAACCTTGCTCCAGTTCCTTCGTGGTGGGCGTGGGGCTGGTTTGGGTGCCTTGGGTTTGTTGATGACGAAGTGTACGCAGTGGTGGTCGGTCCATGGTGGCTGCGTTGTGTGGCTGAAATGGACGCTGTTTCCTGCTGCGAAGATGGTGTCGAGGGTGTGTCCTGCTCTGTGGGTCGGTGTTGACGAGTTGTTTAAGTCCGATGCTGGTGAGGTTGTCACAAAGGATAGTGGAGTTGGGGTCGCTGGGGTTGTCGAGGTGGAAGTTCAGGTCTCCAATGAGTATGTAGTTTGTTGAGGCGATCGCGTGGGGTGCGATGAAGTCGGTGATGGTGGCGGCGAAGGGTGTTCGGGGGCCAGGGGGTCTGTAGATGAGGGTTCCTCAGAGTGTGGCTTTGGGGGTGGTCTGGATCTTGAAGTGCAGGTGCTCGGCGGAGGGGAAGGTTTCGCTGGAGGTGGTGAGGCGGAGGGTGCTCTTGTGGGCGATGGCGAGGCCCCCTCCTGGCTGGTTGGGGCGGTCTTTCCTCTGGATCTTGTATCCGTCTGGGATGGCGGGTGCTGATGTCGGGGGCGGAGGATGCGTTGGTCCAGGTCTCTGTGAAGAAGGCGATGTCGGGCGAAAGAGAGTCGAGTAGGTTCCAGATTTCCCCATGGCGTGTTTGTGTATGGAGCGTACGTTGAGGAGGATGCATTTTAGGGTGTCGCCGGTGCTGGCGTCGGCGGTGTTGGAGGCCGGGGTGGCGGTGAGGGTCTGGCGGCAGTGGAGGCAGGAGAACTGGCCATGGGTCGTGTTCGGCAAGGCCTGTTGGCATTCTCTAAGTCTTCCAGGGTTGAGTGCGAGGAGGGTGGTGGTGTCATAGCGATGGGTAGTGGGAGGTCCGGGGTTCCTGGCGCTGGCCGCGGTCGGGTCACGGATGGGCGCAGATGGGCTTGCCTTTGGCGCGCCGGCAGTGTGCCCGCTGCGCAACCGCGCAGCGGCCGCCATTAAGTAGGGGAGGTGGGAGGGAGGAGAGGCTGGGAGGCGGGAGCAGGGGAATTCCGGGGGGAAATTCCGGAGGGGAAATTCTGGGGGGGAATTCCGGGGGGAGGGGCCGCAGGGGCAGCAGCGGTGAAAGGCAAAAAGAACAGGCAGGCACGAGAAAATAAAAACAGTGGTGGAATTAGAGCAAGACACAGATGGGCACAATAACAGTGGCACAACAGGGAAAAAATTAAGAAAAAAAGTGGCTGAGAAAGGTTACAGTGGTTGGAGGCAGTCTGGTCCCAGTTGGAGCGGGCAGCAGGTGCAGGAGCGGGCAGCAGCCTCAAACCTCCCAAGGAGGAGGTCGGGGTCTGGAGGCAAGAGACGGCACAGCGGAGCAGTGGGGAGAGAGTGGACCTAGACTGAGGTTTTTCATCCGCCACTGCGCCTTCACAATCAAGATCAGGTACCCACATTCGTGCCCCAAAGAGGACTTCATATGGAGTGACACCCCTAGAGAGTTTCTTGGCTGGTTGTTTAACGCCCGCTGTACCCCATAAAGGTGTTTGACCCAACTACCGCCCTTGCCTAATACCCTAGCTGTTAAAGATTGCTTTAAGTCCCGGTTTTTCCTCTCCACAAACGAATTTCCCTCGGGATGGTACAGAGAGGAGTACTGCAATGCTACGCCCATTCCTTCCATGGCCTCTTTGTAAACCCGAGAGCTAAATGCAGGGCCGCTGTCAGAATGTAACGTGCTAACTGCGTATGTGCCGATAAAGACTCACAAATCTTTGATAACAGCTCGAGCGTCAGACGAGCGCTGAGGCCATACCCATAGGAATCTCGAGCAGGAATCCACTGCAACGATGATATATTTGTAAGCCCTGTCCGTTTGTAAGGGGCCGCAGTGGTCCAAGTACACACATGCAAGAGGTTTGTCTGATTTTAATAATGGCGTCTGCGCGGGTTTTGCTACCGTGGAGCCTTTCGTCTGCTGGCAGATGTCGCAATTCAAGACTTTGGGGCATATTCACAAGAACGTGTGATAACCACCGCAAGTTTAGCTTAACGCAACTTTTCACATCGCAGTCCATCGCGGGAAAACAACGCCGTGTTAACGTAGCATTCTCAACCTGGCGTCACCATGCGATAGTCCCACGATAACGCGTCAAATGACCGCGTTAAAAATAACGCGACGCCGAAAAAATGCGAAACACCAACGCGAATAAAGTTGCGATGAGGCCAACCACGAAAAAAAAAACAGCGACAACCAGCGATAGGCCTGCAATTCCCACGCGTCTGGCGGGAAAATGCACCATAAAAGCTGAACAAGAAAAACACACCATAAACAAATCAAACTGCGCAGCAACATGGATGCACCCGGAACGAGTGCCCAGGTCAACGCGAACCCCACAAGCCCCACAGACCACCAGCAATGAACCTCGGGGTCGGGGAAGGCCAAGGAGAAGAGGAAGAGGAAGACGGGGTACAGTCCGCAGGAAAACCCGATCGTCGTCACGGAGGTGACAGAGCACCAACAACAACTGTCCGTCACCACCACCGTGTCATTGGCAATACAGACGGAAAAATGGCATCCCATCGTGAATGCAGTCGGAGTGCCGAGGAGGCCAAGATGCGCTGGCACGATGTGAAAAGCCAAACCAAGCAGAAACCCGCTGCCAACAGGAAGGCAGCAACGGCGAATGGAGGTGGGAGTCCTGCGCCACAGGAGGAGCTGGAGCAAATGGCGCCCACAGTCATCAGTGTGGAGACGGTGCAAGGAGTCGGGAGTCCGGACACTGCTCGACATGACCTGACACAACAGCAACAGGGTGAGTAACGAACAGGGACTGTGGGGACGGGGGGACGGGCACAATGGCACACATGCACAACGACGTGTAGCACACCGCACACCCACAATAACCCTGGGTCATGTCCCTGATCCCCGTGGCACACTGCAGCACACATACAAACATCAAGTAGGCCCCCGTTCACCATGTGCCCAAAGGGGTCCCACCCCACACATCACCAATTACACAACACACACATGCACCCGTGCGAAACACAGCAAAGATGCGTATGTGAGAGCCACACTGACAATGCAAGTGACACCACATGACCAGCAGCATGGCTGGAGTACAATCACCATGACACTGTGCACGCCACGAGACTGAGGTGGCTGAGTGTGGACCACATCCGGAAAGGAGCAGGTCACACTCTGACACATCCACCTGCACAAACAACCACTGACGTCAACAACACATCTGCAGACAAACAATGCACAAGAGTACAAAAACCGTCCAAGAGCACAAATGACCCAAGTCGCCAACATCACAGCACCTCAAAAGCACAAAAGCCAAAGGCACACCGCCTCCAAGGGATAAGGGGCAGCAAAATCACAGCTGCAGGTGCGACTCCCACACAAAGCAGCACACACACATAGCAATGACAGCACACCCACATGGACGACAATGTGGTACACAGTCCAACACCTACACTGCAGAACAGAGGACACAACTGGGTCCGCCTGTGCGTAGAAAATGGCCAATCACATCTGACATAGCAGGAAACTGTGAGATGCAAATGTACGTGTACAACCTCACCTACGTCATGTAGTCCAAATGTCCACTGTCCCGCATCAAATAGTCCGCCCCTCCCAAACAGTCACAATGTACATTGTCATGAAGTCTGAATGTAAACTTGAACAATGCGGCAACATACATCCCAACACAATGTCAACAAGCATCTCCCCTTCACATTGCAGAGGGACAAACAACACCTCCAGCAGAGCAGACCAGACAACTCTACAGTGATGCTGAAGAGGACCACCACACTTCCGACACCTACGCCCCACAACAGTCCATGGACATCTTAGGCAATCGACCTCCAGGAGCAGGGCAGCACCGCTGCATCGAGGATACCCCACCCCCTGCACAGACAACACAGCTGGATGCACCCACCACCCCGGCTGGCTCCCAGCAGCCCACCGAAGCACACATCGCATTCCAAGGCCAGGTGTCAGACTGCCAGAAGGGGGTGGCCGAACATGTGCGGGTGGGGTACTACCTCATGGAAGCCGAACCAGATCACATACGTGGGTGTCTAAGTCCCATCAGGGCCCACCAGCACTCCCCAACGGAGACCCACACTGCGACAGAGACACATGCCTTTGCACATTTCCAGTACTGAACCACACCCAGAGCCATGGGATGATCATCCACACCCCCACGCTGGACTGGCGTACGCTGGCCCAGTTCACTCCTCTTACGTATTGAGTGGGGGACGACAAAGCTACATGTGCAATGTCCCACCCGCTGCCTGCGGTGACATGGCTGCGTCCTCTGTACACGGCACAATGTAATGTTGTAGTGCCCGGGGCACAAATGCATACATCATGAGCACACGGACACACACAGATAGTTCATTGAACTGGCCACGGGCACGTGCGCTCGACACCTTTATTGGCATGGTCACATGTACAGTGACGCATGTGCTGGATGTGTGTGGGGTGAGTGTAAGCCAGCCCTCATGGAGTCGTTGGTGCTGGCAACAACTTGAACAGTGATCACAATTGAAGCAGAAACATAAAACACCAGCACAACAGAAACAACTGTGAAGCATCATGGTGGTAGCCGGAGGGAGTACAGTGTTCACCCAACATGCAAGCAGAATGTTCCTTGATTTGTGGTGCACTGAGTTAGTGGCACCTGAAGAGCTGAGCAGGGTATCAAGCTGATGATGGCACCCACGACAGGTGTGAGCAACTCTGATAGTCTGGCAGTAAGACACTTCCGACTCTGGCACCTGTCGTTTGGAGTTGGTCCTGGCGGTGGTGGCATGTGCATCCTGCGGTGATGCGACGTCCGGGCAGGTCAGGACTCGATTTGATGTGTGAGCCCAGGTGGACCGCAGTTGAGGCCGGAGGCAGCGGACAGCGCAGGGCCACAGACACATGGCGTTGATGACCCCCAGACCATCGACCCAGAGGCCATCCAACATGCCATCAGACTGGGGCCATGGTTTGAGCTGCACAGAGTTAGTGGCCCCGGATGCACTGCGGCCGGCACAGGCACACCGCCACGGGACGGTGACTTGCGGTGCAGTGAGATAGGGCCACGCGAGGTGAGCGGGTCCTCGTCGATGTCGAAGGTGAATGTAGCGGAGGTTTGCGGGGGACAGTGGAAGGCGTCCTCCAGGGCAGGATCCGGCCGGAAGCGGCAAATGGAGGAGTGGAATGCTACAGCCTCGTTTGGGCCACATAGTCAGTATTATCGACATGATGATGAAGACAACCCCCAGTCCATGGACTCAGTAGCCAACAAATCTCAAGAAGAAAGTGTCCATGGTTGTCGGGGAACAGACTTAGTGGCACCGGAGCAGAAAGGGGATGCAGTCTGCGACGAGGCCAGTACAATGATATCAGGTCTGCCATAAATGAATCATGACTGAGTTCCCAATGTGTGCCCTACTCAACCGATGTGTAGTCCGGAGGCAGTGGCCAGCGCAGGCCAACCGCTGTTCAGCAAGCTCCTCCTGGAACACTGACACACGGCGTTGAAATGGCATGTGGGGATGACTCGTGGTTGACCGAGGCAGTAGCGACAGAGCTGAGCGGGTGTTTAGCCAGCGACGATGCCGTGTCCTGCCTGGTACAGACTGGCATGGATTTGTGTGGGGCCTGCAGGACCGCAGTGTAGTCCGAAGGCATAGTCATTAAGGGCCCACAGACACGTGTGGTTAGGATGCCATGCACATACTTTGTGTCACCACATCGAAGGGAGTACAGTGATATAAACGCTGCCATGAAGTGTGTACTCTGCCATTGCATAATCAAGACTCAGTTCCAAATATGTGACCTACTTGGGCGTAGTGTAGGCCTGAGGCAGCGGTGGAGTACGTCAACGAAAAAGGAATAAAGCGGGCCTGTGTCGCGGAGGCCGTGATGGTCTGAGGAGGCTGCGAAGGTCGCGGGCCTCGGGCTTGGAGCTTGCGCCGGCACGTGGTGGGCCCTCTTTGACACACGCCAGTGTCGGCAGGTGAGCAGTGAGGCCTGGCTGCGCAGGGGCTGGCATGACGGGTCCGGGGACCAGCGGCCCGGGGTGCAGCAGGCGCACAGGATCGCAGGCCACACCGCTCACGGCGACGGCGTCGGCCTCATGGCAGGGTGGGAGGTGCCGCCCTGGCAGACACGTTGGGCATTCCGGAAGAGAACCACGCCCAGAGCTATGTGCTTTTTATTCACACCCCTGCGCTGGCCTGGCGTACGCCGGGCCAGCCCACTCCGCACACGCTTACAGGGGGGGACGTCACAAGCTACATTTCCGCGATCTTCCCCACTGGCTGGGGTGACATGGTTGCGTCCACTGTCCACTACACTCCAAACACCAGCAGTGCATGTAGACATGGCTATGTCTGTGGTCTGCATACTGCAGTCTGTCCAGCACATCTCCGCCACACTTGGCATTGTGTACATACTCATTCATGGGTCACTTGCCTCCTTCGCACATGCCTGGTTCCCACCTCTCCCCACATTCCGGTATTGTGTGGCTGAGGTGCCATGCCGTCGATGGCTCATGTACATGGCTGACCAAGGTTGCCACAGTAAGTTGTGCTGTCGTGTCTGGTGGGGGGCATATTGTTTGGCACGTTGTATGTGATTTTGTGACGTGTGCAGTGCCAGAGTTGTGAGTTGCATGATTGTGGGGTTGAGGTGTGTGGTGTGTTCATTTGGTACTTGCCAACGGGCAGTGCATTCCCATGGGTGCCATCCTGGAAGCGCTGGTTGATGTTGGACTGTCGGAAGATGAAGGGATCATGCACACTGCCTGGGTAGTTGGCTATGACATTGGTGAGGAGTCCCCTGTGGTCCACTATTGCCTGCACGTTGATGGGATGCGTGTGCTTTCTGTTGCGGTAATTGTGTGCGGTGTTGGCAGGGGGCACAAGTGGGACAAGTGTGCAGTCGATTGCCCCCGACACGTGCGGGGATCCAGCTATGGCGTATAGTCCTTGCTTGGTCTCCAGCTGTTCCTGCGCATTGTGGGGGACGTATGGGTGCTGGGGTCCCTAGCTGGTGAGGGCATCCAGGACAGGTGTGAGGAACTTGGATGGGGCTGGCTGTGAGACTCCTCCGACTCGGGCGGTTGTTGTTTAGGAGGATACCAGAGGCCAACAGGTGCAGCACAGCCAGCAGCTTTGTCTGCGGAGGGATGTTGGTTGTCTGCTGTGTTGGTACCGTCAGCCTGTGGGCAATGATGTTCAGGATGCGGAGGATGGTTGTCCTTTTGGGCCTGTAGTGGGCATTGGCATTGTCTGGTGTTAGGTCTGTGGGGCTGGTGCATTTCCTGAAGGTCCGCTGTCTTTGTCTGCGCTGCCTCTGTGGTGGTCCGGGGAGGGGGCGGGGGGGTCCGTTGGGGGGGTGGCGGTCCTGGGGGTGGTGGCGGTGGGTGTTGTTGCCCTCTCGGGGCTCCAGGGTGCATGGTGAGTGGCTCCATGGCATCTGTTGTTCTTCAGGTGTGGCTGTGGGCTGGGCTCCCTTTTCTTGTGCAGGTTGACGTCTGACTTTGCACCAGGTCAGAGCAGGTGTTAATTTCCTGCTGGTAACGCGCCGTATCGCCTGTTTTGTGTTCCTATCGCCGATGTGGCTGGTCGTTGAGAATGTTGCGTTGTGGTGTTGTCGCGGCTTTTTGCTCAGGAACGCCTACTCTGCATCTCATTAGCGTTAGTTGCCGGGGTCATCTGTGGTGATGTTTTTTGCGACTGCTTTCGCAGGAGAACTGGTGTTATGGGCTGTTAGCACCAGCTTGTGAATGGGGCGATAAATTTAGCGCGACTTTGGATGCGTTAAAGTGCCGATAACTCGGCGATAGCTCCTTGAGAATATGCCCCATAGTCTTTAGTTTGCTTAGTTAACCCTGGCCACCAATAGCGCTGTTTCAGTAAAGAAATAGTCACTGTAACACCTGTGTGTACAGAGCCCTAACCCTCGTGTGCTGCGAGTATTAAACCTTGCCTACGATCCATATTTGGTATTACCCTATCCCCCACTCCAGGAATATGAGCATATGGAATGTTACTTGCATCTAACTTGTAGGAGTATTTGAGTGGAAATTTTTTAGGTACTGCTGTGCTGCCTTTGCGTGAAGCAATGACAGCTACCATAATCTCACCGTCTATTCTCGTTTTGGAACAAGTGAGTGCAGCTACGGAAGCCGTGCGAACAGCCCCCTTGCGGCTTCATCAGCCAATGAATTCCCTTCAACGTGAACGCCATCACGTTGATGACTCAGTGTATGGATCACGTGAGTCCTTGGTAGCTCGTTTTTCAACTCTGCTACCTGTTCCCATAGCATTTTATGCTTAATTGTGCCACCTTTCGCATCTTTAAACCAGTTTTGCTCCCAATGGTATAGGTATTCATTATATGACTGAACACAGTAAAACGAATCACACACGATTAGTGTGGGGAATTCGTGATCCGTATTTACAAGTGCCAGTATCAGTAATTTCAACTCTGCCAACTGTGCCATGCAGTCTCCTAGCGATTGTGTTTTTTTGCAACTCGGATAGAATTTTCCATCCTGCATGCTACCTTTAACGATAGCACACGCTGCGCTATATTGCTGCTTACTTCCTATGGCCGGTTGAGCAGATCCGTCAGTATAAATAATATATTCATACTGATCGAGAGGCAAGATTTTATTTGGTAGAGGATATTCGTGTTCATATTGCAGGAATGCCTGTGTTTTTAAACTTGGATCAAATCTGTATTCAACGTCCGGTGCAGTAAGAGAATTAGCCCATTTTATCCATCTCGGATGTAAGGCTTTAGCATTAGGAATGCTAGCCTTTGTAACAGCCTCTAAGGCCGGTACCGGGGTTACGACAATAATGCATTTTCCCTGTGCCAGTGCTCTTTCTCTTGCTACTGCGGTTTGAACAGCTGTCAGGATTTTTTCTGTTGAAGTGAAACGCATTTCTACATTTGTGTACAGGTGTGATTTGTATGCGATTGGTACTGTTTCTCCTTCATTGAAGGTTAAGTAAGTGTACCTGCATTGACCCGCAATTATACGGATCACCAAGTGGCGTACGTTTACGCATGTTTGCAAGTGTTTGGAAGCTATCATGTCTTCCTGGAGTGAACAAAGAATATTAGTATGTTCTTGTGTCCATTTTCTGGCTGAAAAGTCAGGTTTTATTAGGTCGTAGAAAGGTTTTACACTTTGTGCATAATCTAAAATGTATGTTCTGCCGAAATTTAGGAATCCCAGTATTGATTGTAAATTTTATTGATTTTGGAGGCTGGAGCAGGGCACATTTTTCTAAAAAGTTTGCTGCTAGACTTTTCCCTTCACTTGACAGCTCATATCCCAAAAATAGGACATTGAGGTGGGCTATTTTTGATTTTTTAAAGTTAAATTTGTAGCCCTCAGTGGCAAATCCCATAATAATGGTACTTACCCTGGTCAAGTGCCTCTCTAAGTCGTCGTCCGTTAGATAAGTATCATCCACATAGGACAACGCTTCTTCATCAAATTTTTGAAGTAACTCTGTTACCCTTTCTGAAAATACCCCGGGGCTATTCTTATACCCTTGGGGGAGTCGACAAAATTGTCGCTGTGACCCTAACGCTGAGAATGCGGTCAGGTACCTGCTTTCAGGCGCTATATTTTGGCAGAAAAATCCATTTGAGATATCAAGTGTTGTTTGTATTTTTTCCGCACAATGTTATTCATTAATGCGGCACTATGTGCATTTTGGACAGCAAATGTCTTTGTGCATGAGTTTAAATGTCTGTAATCTAAAACTAGACGATATGTATTGTCGGGTTTAGAGACGGGAAACAAAGGATTGTTCATTGGAGAGGTACATTTTTCAATGATCCCCTGGTATTCAAGTTGATCTAAGATCTCCCTGACCTGTTTTTTAGCTTCTTGCTTTATTGGGTATTGCCTCTGAGCATTAGGTGAAACTTTTAACGGGATCCCGTGGTAGGTTGAATCCTCATCCCACCCAGCGTTATTTTTGTACAATGCTGGAGCTTGGGCTACTGCCCACTCCCGTGCATATGTATGTTTAAGGTGAACGGAAACATGGTCGGAAAATGCAGGAAAAATTATACTTTCCCCCCTGGGGCTCTCCATTACGAATGTTGGCGGCCAATCTTGTTCGGCTAACAGGATGTCAAACCCAGATGATAAATTCTTCCAAAAGAGACCTTTTATTTTCCTGGGCTTGTCCCCCTCCATCCGGAGTGTTATTTCATGTAAGTTATGTGGGACGCTCACCCTTTTGTGTGGTGTTTCCACCGTGATGTAATCATTCAAGTCCGCTGTCACCAGAAATTCCTTCAGGTTCTGGCGAGCTATTGTTACTTCTGCCGCACTGTCTAGCATCGTCAGAGCCCATTCCCCGTTCAGAAGTTGTGTCCTCAGAATTCTGGGCATGTCTTATTTTCAGACCAGCAACTTTCTTTTTCTTAAATTGTGGATTTGACTTTGGCTTATCTTCTTTTTTGGAAGTAAAGTCTGGAGTGTGCTGCTTGTCTCTGGACTGTGTGTGCTCCTCTCTGTGTTCTGACCGTCCTTCTCTTTCTGAGTTTTTCTTCGAGCCCTGAAAGGAACGAGAGGAACGTGTATCAGTATCCTAATACCTGTCAGGTTTCCTAATATTATCCCTATTCCTAAGGTTGTACCTCTTTTCAGAGGGCTAGTGTGGAGGAGACCTACCTCGGGACTGAGATTTGTTGTCTTTAAACTTTTGTTGTTTTTTATTATCCCACTTCTTTTTAGAAGAAGTCGGTGTAGGCTTAGAAGTGTCCTTTTCGGGACTGCCCATTAGTTGAGGTTTTACAGCTTTTCCCCCAAACTATCCCTGCCTAACTCTGCATACGCAGCTTCAATTATTTTGGGTTGTTCATTCTCCTGTTCTAATGGAGAGAACTCCCGTAGGCATTGGCGGATTGCCACTGATGCTGCTTCCCCTTTAATGTTAGCTAGAATTATGGCTGATACCTGGTCGTAGTTATTTAATAACTTCATCCCTAAGTTCAGAGCAGGCTCTGCTCCGTACTCATTTTGTATTTGTCTTAATACATCTGGTATCACTGCTAATGAAGGAATACCATGAGTTCTGGTATATATGGCAGCAAAGACTGTAACCTAAGAGGTACAATCCTCTAACTGTGGTGTAATCCCCATGGACAAGCAGATTGTTAACATTCTGTGTTTTTCAAATGGTGTAGTATTTGGGAATACTGCTTCTAACTGAGTTATTTTCTGAGCTACCCAGAAAGGAATTTGTTCACGTTTTGTGGGCATTTTACCCATTACCGCGTGTAATGTTTGTGGAGTAATTTTAGTAGCAGTGCTCTGTGTAGGAGCTGTATTTGGTGTAATTACTGTTGGTTGGACCGCAAGTGTCCTCATGACGAATTGTGTCATGTTTCTGTAAAGTTTTATCAACTCTTTGTGTTGAAAAAGCAATTCATCATTTGGCATTGTGTCAATGTCAGGATGTGGTGCATAGGTCGCTAATATCGGCAATGTTGCTCCTGGTCTTCCTAATGGACCGAGTCTTGCTCTTCTTCTTGAGTGGGGTAGGGCACTATTAAACCAGAAATTATGTTACTGGTAGGTAAGCGGAATTTCAATCTCCTCAAACGGAGTGTAGACCGCTGGGACTTCTTCATGTAAATAATAATGAAAAGTTCTTGTTATAGCATTTGCTGCTGGGAATGTAACCCATGAATAGAACACCTCTGTTTGGAAATCTTCGTGTGCCTCTATCACAAATATTACTACACCTCCTCTGGCTGGTACACCATTTTTGAGGAGTTTAACTGTGAGTGTGTGTCTTACATTGAGTGCAATCTGTATTGCATTGGCATCTTCCTCATCTGACTGACCTATTTGTGCTGATCCAGCGGTAAACCAACAACAGATGCTCCACTACCATATACTCACCTGGGCCCATAAAAACACATACACATTGAGTAAACCGCTGGAGTGGTTTATAGTTTATATTTCTCAGGATTAGTTATTTAATTCTCTTAACTAACCTTTCACTGACAAAAAGTTCTTTCCTCTGGTCGATGGACCATTAGTTGAACTAGTTGATGGTGATAATTAACTTAACCCTTAACTATTCTTGGTTTGACGAAAATAATCCCAACCTCAGGAAAGTTTTAAATCTTTATCTAAATTAAAGTGCATGTGAACCATTTAAAAAATACAGTGTAGTCACCCTCATTCTTAGGAGAGAAGTTCAATTGATTAAACATCAAACATATACTTCGGACTCATACAATAATTAATGCTCAGAAAGGGAGAGGACAGAGAGAAAATTACATTTGCAAATAACATGAAATTATAGTTACCAAGAATGGTGTGAAAGACCATCCCCCTGGCCAAAGGGCTGGTAAGGGTCCCCAGGATAGGTCAGGAGACAAAGACTTCAGGACAGGGTTCAGGACAGGATAGGTGACCTCTCTAGAATACCGGCGAATTGCGTCGCACCCCTCTCTGACACTCTCTTCCTCCTCGAGATTCTTCTGCGATCTTCTGATCTAACCCAATTAAGTTAGGATAGAAAGTTCTTCTTCAGCGTCTGCATTCGAGTCTTCATCAGCACCTCACAGCATCGCTCCAGTAACAGCATCCCCGACTCCCAGACAGCATCTCCATCTCAGTCTTGTCTCCAAGTCTAACTAACTAACTAAAGCTACCTTAATTATACCTTCATTTCCTCATGTTCCACCCACTAAAGTTACAATATCGTAAAAATACGAAATCTAATTGGTCAGGCAAGGGGGGGATGATCATCACACCATGCTTACATGTCACTATACTCTGTTAGACCATTGTTCGCAAACCCATCCCCTTAATTTTTTTATTCAAAATTTTATTCCCATCCACTACATATAGCAAACTTGCAACATTAATGACACTATGAAGAATAGAACATCACATCGCTGAACTTTTCACCATCCGTTCCCAGGACATGGCGCTACGATTTGTCCTCCATTCAAATGCTTCATCATTGACCTTCATAGCTTCACTCAGTAGGCATGTGCAAGTGTTGTGTCATTTCATCAAGTCCGGTCATAGGAGAAAGGCCCAAATGCGCACTAATAATAAAGTCAAAAGACAAATGTTATTTTCACGAAATAAATGGTCTCACTGTATACCTCCCACCTCTACTCTATTCCCATTCTCTTATAAATTTTTCCCCGCATTAGCATTAGTAGAATAACCTGTTTTAGTTTCAGCTGAGCATGTGCCATGCACGCGAGTCTTCAAGACTCCATTTTAGTGTCTTCTGCTCATGCGCTAGAATTTCCCTCCAAGCGTTAGCTCGTCATATTGCGTAGATGCAATTGACGCATGCGCACAACAGTTTTCCCGTTTAAAGCGGTATTAGTCAGTTTTCATTGTTATCCGCGTTAGTACACACATAAGCAAGCTTTGCTAACCCACGTGTTTATGTGGTGCGTGTTAATTATTCACAAGACATGGTTAGTAACTCTGTTAATGAGTTAAACGAGAGGATTGCCTCCGAGCAAGTCTATTTCTTACGAGACCTTGCTCCATCAATCCCCTCTCTGATGGCATTTTAAGCCATCACAAAATTACCCATCCTTTCCCAGATGCCAACTTTAGCACATCTCAGTTTTCTCCTTTTTCTCTCCCTATTTCATCATCTACTTCCTTTTCTTCTAAATCTTTCATCTTTTGGTATAGTTTTCCTTTCATTTCTTCCAGTTGGATTTCATCATATTCTCTCTTTCGTTTCTTTCCTCTTCCTTCACCTTCTAAATGTATTCTTATCTTTTCCTTTCTTCTGCAATATTTACATGTGATCATTACTATCATAACTAATGTTACTATCACAACTACTGGTAAGACTATTTGACCTAGAAAACTTTTCCAAAATTCAGTAAACCAATTCCCTATTGAAGTTATACTCTTTGTTAGTTTTCCCCATACACTGTCAACCTCCAGTTGGGTCAAGTCATTATGCATTCTTGTAATATTTCTAATATACCCTTTAATTTCTTTACTTTTGTCCGGAATATAAGTACAACAATGTTGAATTTTCAACATACCACAGACTCCGCCCTCCTTTGCTAATAGAATATCAAGAGCAAGACGATTTTGTAAAACCATAGACCTTATCGCAACCATTTCCGTGTTAATCATTAAGAATCCTCCTGCAGTATCTGTAGAAAGACGATCAACTATGGTTGATAACTTACAAATTTTGCGCAAATTTAGAATGACTCCAACCGAGGGTATCAATGCACTAAAAATATCACCTACTATTTCAGAAAAACTAGCTCTTCTTCTCCGTGTTATTCTATTGGAATTTTCATTGATTCCATTGATTCTGTCCACATGGTAGATTTTTGGAAAAACTATTCCAAAATAACAGCTCCCGAACCATCTTGCAGGTAATCTATAATAGGCATTATTCCCGCATACATAATAAACTCCTGGAAATACAGGATCAGTTCCCCCTTTTAGTCCCCACTCTCCTAGAAATAGGAAGTTGTGTTCACACTCACTGGAACCAATGAAATTGTTATTATAATCCGTCTTTAACCTATGGAGGCAGAATCTTCCCCTTTTCATAAAGTCTAGGGACATCGCAGCATGAGTTTCACTCTTTACATAAATTCCCTCTTTCTCAGCCCATGGAGGTACATGGGATTTCTGTTCAGCAGCTTTCTTTGTTAAATCCTGTCTCCTTTCTTCTACTAAATTCAAAAACTCTTTTTCTCCTTCATGTAATATACATGTTAGGTTATCCTTGTGAGCTTGAACTATATCTATTGAACTCATTGTTAAAAAGAATTCACCCATGAACTGTGCATTTTTACTACTAACTACTGAATTCATATTCTTTCTAATAGGCAATTCTGAAAATACTACATCTAAATTTGAATAAAAATACTGAAGTTTCCCTGTTACGTAAAATAAACTTGATAGAACACTACATGATACACCATATGTTAGAGGTATATGGTGATACGTCACCCCTTCTGACACTGATGAGGGTAACTTCATACAAACATAACAATTACTAATTTCCATCGTGTTAACATACTGAAATAACAATTTAGTAAACACATTTAAAGACGAATCATTGTCTGATTCATTATGATAGTTTGTCTCATCTTCTACCCCTATTTCTATTTTAGTTCCTTTTATTCAATCTACCTTCTCATTAGTAATTGTACTATTCTTGTTACTTGTTTCTATCAACAAAGGTACTCCTACTGTTAGGAATAACCATACCAATACTACTAATATAATACTACACAAACAGAATCTTAAACATTTTCTTTTTAAACTTCGTTTCGGTCTTTCAGTATTTTCAATTTCTGCCATTTTAATCAGAGAGAATTTCTTTTCTCTTTCTTTTGTCTAAACTTTCTAAAAAATCCAGGGGCATATTAGCAAGACCGGCGATAATGGGCTTGCTAATATGCGCTATAGAATTCCAATAGATGCCCATGGTAGAAGTGCAGGACATCTAACCTGGGCTTCTATTGGAATTCTATAACGCATATTAGCAAGCCCATTATCGCCGTTTAAGCGGCAGTTTCCTGCCGCTAAAACGGCGATAATTTTATCTCCGGTCTTGCTAATATGCCCCTCAGTCTTTTATTTTAAGGAGGTCTTAATTTGCTTTCATCAATCTGTGCAACATGAACTATTTCTGATTCTTCACATAAATCTAAGTTTTCAAATTCTTCAAGAATAACATAGGTCCACTCAGGGGCCTTGTATTTTCTGTTCAGAATTCTCAATCTTGGGCTTCTTCTTGTAAGTTTTACTAATGTTTGTTTAGATTGTGTCTGACTCATAATCTCATTTACTTGCTCTGGTTTCTTTTCTGCTCTTCTTAAATGATATTTTAGTCTCTTCACTCCTACAGGCCAATTGTCTCCTTTTCTAACTCTTTTGACCTGAACTGCACTTTCACCTTCTCCGTCTTCTTCTAAAGTTCTTTTATTTTCACTTAATCTAGGCACAATCTGTTCTTGTTCCTCTTCTCTTTCTGATTGTCTTGGTTCTGTATTTTCTGTATTTTGTTCTCCCTCTACTTGCACCTGTTCAGGTCTTATTACAGTTTGTTCTTCTTCAGCCTGAACTTGTTCTTCTAACTCTATCTGATCCTGTTCAGGTCTTATTTCAATTTGTTCTTCTTCTGCCTGAACTTGTTCTTCTAGATCTACTTTTCCCTGCTCAGGTTTCTGAATGGCTTTGTTTAGTTTTACCTGAGTGTGTTCTTCTTTCCCTGTCTTTCCCTTTCTACCTTCCTGTCTTCTTAGTTCAGTTCTTCTTCTTGTTTCAACAACAGCATCAGGTATTTCAATCACTGGTATCCACTCTTCCTGACTTGTACTTGGCTGTTCATCATATAGTTGTCTTTCAGAATCTATCACTCTAGATTCTTCAGCGTCACAGCTTTCAACTTCTGACGTTTCAGCTTGTTCAGTCAGTGGCTTCTCTTGTTGTTCAGATGGGCTCGGAACTCTTCTGGTATGACTAGCATGAATCCAATTGGGTAAACCTGCACACTTCACTGCTGTGGTAGTGACTAGTATGACTTGACGTGGTTTATCTCACCTGGGTGCTAGACACGACTTCCTTGCGTGTTTCTTCACTAACACCCAATCTCCAGGATTCAAATCATGCGCTTGGTCTGGCTGTCTTTCAACTGCGTCTTCTCCAACCTGATGAGAGACAGAACGCACCATTTCAGCCAATCCTTTGCAATAGTCCAATACCAGATCATCAGTTATATTCATCAATCTATTTCCAGGAATATATGCTTGTCTCATTGCCCTTCCCATGAGTACCTCATGTGGACTCAATCCCGTTTTTCTGGCAGGAATACTTCTGAGACCCATCAATACAAGAGGCAATGCATCTGGCCATTTTAGCATTGTGGATGCGCACACCTTCCCTAATCTTGATTTTATTGTGCCATTTAGCTGTTCAACTATTCCAGAAGCCTCTGGACGATAAGCACAGTGTAGTTTTTGTTCAATGTTAAATGCAGCACAGATTAATCGAATTATCTCATTATTAAAATGAGGTCCTCTATCTGATTCCAAAGTGACTGGAAAACCGAAACGAGGAACTAACTCTCTCAATTGTAGTTTAGCAACTGTGAGACTGTCGTTTCTTCTAGTGGGGTATGCCTCTACCCATCTTGAGAACAGGCACACTATGACAAGTACATATTTCAGTCCATTGCAAGGAGGCAACTCAATGAAATCTAACTGCAATCTGGTGAAAGGTCCTTCTGCCTTCCCAATCTTTCCCCACTGTCTTCCTGCCTGGGTTCTGCTGCTGACAGATTAAGCATCTTTGGCAAAGGCTCTCTGCGACTACCCTAAACTTTGGATTGTACCAACTTTGTCTGAATAATCTGATCATTGAATCCCTGCCAATGTGTGTTGTCCCATGGTATACTCTTGCCATTTGAGAGAGTAGACAGTCTGGCATAACTGGTCTCCCATCTAAGTACACCCACACTTCATCTTCTGTCCTCCTTGTACAACTTGATTTTATCCAAATCTCCTTTTCTTTTTCCTCAACTTCTTCCTGTAACTGTCTGACCTCATCCCATGTTTCTGGAACTGAGAAAAACATAAGTTGGCAGCTGGTTTCACCCGTTTCAATCTTTCTGTTAATTGCCATTGTATTTCTTGCACAGTATCGAGCAATTTGGTCAGCATATCTATTACCAGCCGCCACATAGTCATTTCCTGACTGATGTGCAGCACATTTAACAACTGCTACTTCTTTTGGCAATTGTAATGCTTCCAACAAATCCTTTACATTTTTACTGTTTCTGATAGGAGATCCTGAAGAAGTCAGAAATCCCCTCTGCATCCAGAGTTGGCCATAATCATGCACAACCCCGAAACCATATTGACTGTCCGTAAATATGGTTATTCTCCCATTTTTCCCACTTTTGCATACCTTTGTTAAGGCCACCAATTCGGCTACTTGTGCAGATTTGACTCCCGGTAAACAGGATGCTTCAACCACCCCTGTTACTTTGCATACAGCATATGCAGCACTTAATCCTCCTCCTTCAGTTCTTAAGCAAGGCCCATCCACGAATAATTCATGATCAGCTTCCTTCAATGGTGTTTCCTTTATATCTGTGCGGGGCTTACTGCACAATTCAGTCACATCCAGACAATCATGATCAATCTCATCTCTCACTTCTTCACAACATGGATCTGGCAATTATGTGGCAGGATTCATTATCGTACATCTTATTACTGTCACATTTTCTGCTCCCAGAATCACCCTTTCATACTTAGTCAGCCGACTGGGAGTGAGATGTTGTGTTCTTGTTCTTGTCAAAAGAATCTCAACTGAGTGTGGAACATAAACCTTTACAGAATGTCCCATCACTATGGACTCACTTTGCTCCAGACTCATACAAGTAGCAGCTACTGCTTTTAAGCAGCCAGGTAAGGCTGAAGCCACTGGATCCAAGGTGGCAGAAAAATACGCCACTGGACGTCGACTCAGTCCATGTCTCTGTGTTAAAACTGAAAGTGCACAATTTTCTCTCTCACAATAAAACAATGCAAAGTCTTTTGAATAATCAGGCATGCCCAAGGCTGGGGCCTCACATAAACAATTTCGTAGTTTCACAAAGGCTTCCAAACATTCATCATTCCAATCGATGGGATCTTTAGCTCTTTTCCGAGTTAATTGTATCAATGGCTTTGCTAACATCGAGAAGCCATTGATCCACTACCTACAGTACCCAACCACTCCCAAAAACATTCTCATCTCCTTTTGTGTCTGAGGTAGCTGCATTTCTTTGATTATTTTTATTCTTTCCGGTGTCACTTTTCTAACTCCTCTTTCTATTTTATGCCCTAAATATCTAACTTCTTGTTGACAGAACTGTAATTTCTCTGGAGACACTTTGTGTCCTCCTTCGGCCAAATGGTTCAGTAATGCAATTGTGTCAGTGACACAATCCTCTCGGGTTTTTGATGCCACCAATAGGTCATCAATATACTGAACCAGAACTGATTTCCCGGGCATAATTAATGACTCCAGACACTTCTTCAATATCTGATTAAAAATTGAGGGACTCTCTGTGTACCCTTGAGGAACTCGGCACCATGCCAAAATACGATCCTCAAACCGGAAGGCAAAAAGATACTGGCTGTCTGGGTGCAAAGGAATAGAAAAGAATGCTTGGCACAAATCAATTACCGTAAACCAACCTGCAATCCAGGGTATCTGATAAAGGATCACCGATGGGTTTGGCACTATTGGGCAACAAGGCACTACAATTTTGTAAATTTTTCTCAAATCCTGCACTATCCTGTATTTTCCGCTAGGCTTTTTAAGTCCCATGATTGGTGAGTTACAAGGACTACTCATTATTTCTTTTAAAATGCCCTGTTTAATCATTCGGTCAATTTCTGGGGTGATTCCTGCTTTCACTTCTGGACTCATTTTGTACTGTTGTGTGTTTGAGTAAACTGCACCTTCTTTCACCGTCACTTTAACTGGATCTACATTTGACATTAACCCAATATCCTTTCCTGTAAAATCCCACACTTCTGGATTTACGGTGGTTCTCAACTTTTCAGGTAATTCACTCTCAGTTATCAATGAAAACATCTTGTCTACCTCTGTACCTTGCTTAGCTAACATCATTTTGTATATGACATCTTCATCAGGGGTTTGGAAAGCGACACCATCCGGTGTACAATAGATCGTGCAATTCATCTTGCACAGTAGATCTCTTCCCAACAGATTTACGGGACTGGAATCACAAACTACAAACCGATGCATTTCTTTAAAATTTCCGATATGTACCTCCATTGGTTTTGTAATTGGGGTTCTAATCTGTTGATTTGACACTCCTACAACTTGGATGGTCTCTCCCAAGAGGGGTAGGTTTGGGATGTCTGCTGTTCTCACAGTAGACCGGGTAGCACCAGTATCCAATAGAAAAGTGATGTCTTTACCTTCCACTTTCCCATCAACAAATGGACCTGACTGATCTACCGGCAAGGATGCGCCAAGCATGCACTCCTCTTCCTCCCCCCTCAGGCAAAGTCATTGCACGCAGTCTGAATTTTCTCCATCATTCTGCAAAAAATATTGTGTAACCACTCTGTTATTCTTACCACTTTCTTCGTGAAATCCGGTGTTCGCACTGTATTTTTGTGCACTCACAAAGTTTGGCATAGGAGCTGGTGGCACCTGATACTGTGGAGTAACTACCTGCTGTGGCTGACTCATAAGTACTTCATTCTGCATCTGTGGAATTGAATTTTGATTTGGCCCATTATTATTCTGAATACTCTTACACTCGTTCTTCTAATGTCCAAGCTTTCCGCACGCATGACAAGGAAACTTCTTCTTCGCTTCCTCTCTATTCATTCGTCCTCTTAATTTACCACCATTCGCCGCTTGATCATTCTGACTACGCTCTTTTATCTGATTTTCAGTCTGGGTATTTACTTTATTCTCCTGCTGTTCTGCCAATTTTACTTGTGCCCACATCATTTTCTCTTTTAGCTTTCTACGCCTTGCCTCAATATCATCGCCACAATATTTAGCATATTTCAGAATTTCGTCAATTGACTTACTCTGCCAGCACAACATGTGCTGTTGAATCATCTGACTAATCTCCGGTTTCAGACCATACACAAACCGATACACAAAATGTCCCATATCCTTATCACCAATGTTCTCAAAACCACTATACTGTTTAAACACCTGTAACAACCGCTCATAATATGCATGAACGGACTCATTTGGCTCTTGGGTTGTTCTATCTATCTTTACCCAATCTGTCTCTTTAGGAGGGATTTTCCCTTTCAGGTAAGTAATTACTTGGTGATATTTCTTCATCACCTCTTCTGAGGGTGCTCCTGTCTTCGCATCTCTAGCATACTCCTCACTTGGCCAAACAACTGTTATCTTACACTCTGTCCACAAATCAGCAGGTACTACAACATCAAATAATCCATCCAGATCCTTCAACAAAACTTTTGAAACCTTCACAAATCTTTCTACCTGTTTATACCATTCAACTGGCTTTTCTCTCAACCTAGGAAAATCATTCTTAAATGACAAAATATCCTGTCTACTCCAGGGGACATGAACATATCCACCACCAAGAACTTCTCTCATTGGACACAATTTCTCAACCTTATCTGATTCTCTTACTGGAAATGCAGATGATGCTTCTCTTGCTTGTACTTCCTCTTTCTTTCTTATCCACCTAATTCTCCATTTGTCAATGTCTCCCCATTTTCGTAAAATATTCATCAACTCTTTTATCTGTAGTCTCTTACCAGAAGCATTTACACTCTCTAAATCTTTGTCAGTAAAATCCACTCGATATGGTTTCTGCAACAGTTTCAATTTCCCTATATCTATTCCAATCTCTGAGGCAACTTCTGTTAATTTCTCATGAAATACTCTTGCTCTTCTAGTAATACTCTTACATAAAAATAATAACTCCTCATCATTGTAAACATTCAGTCTTTCTATGCTCACATTGCCAGTTATCATTTCTTCCAATTCTACTTTCAATTTACTGATATCTAGAATCTTTGGTTGTGGGTTTTGATTGTCTATTTCCTGTGCCCATCTCTCTATATCTTCAGGGGTAACTACTGTTGAACTTCCAGTTCCTATGGGAACCAGAGATCTCTTTTCTCTCAAATTTATAGGTATAATTCTCTTCCGAGTGTCAGTTAAAGGTTCTACATTCGGGAGATCCATTAATGAAATAACTGATTCACTCTCACTAGTCTGATCATCCGTAATTATTACTTCTTTTCTGGGACTTGTTAACAGAATTGTCACAGTTTGAGGTTACTGGCAAGTCTTTTTATCTCCATATAATGGGATTAGAGGACCAATAGTCACTGGTACTGTCAAAGCTTCAGCATTTAAATTTAATTGGTTTACTTTTTGAACTAATTCTTCTCTAGTTTTATTTAAAGCTTCTCTCTCATTATCCTGCAACACTCTATTAAGTGATACATCATGTAAGATTTGTGGGGTTAAAGGCATTCCTATCACTGGTGCACTTGGGGTAACCTTACTAGGTGCTTCTTGATACAGTGGTGGGTTTTTAATCAAAATATCCTCTAACAGCTCATCATCTGATTTGCCATAACCTGTCGTATTCATGTGTTTCGTTTTTTCTTTACATTTTCCTCCTAACTGTTCTTCGGCCATTAATACTGTATATAAACCCTCGGTCACCACAGCTCTCCTCCAACGTTTCATTTGTTCTCCACTTGACTCATACGGATATCTAGGTAAAAATCCTCTAAATTCCGTCCACTTCTATATTTTTCATGATCAAATGCCTCAATTTCCCATTCTTTCAAAGCTTCATACTGTGTCATTCTAGGATTCGGTTCTAGCATATTCATTCGATCTCTCAAATTCTGAAGTATTTTTAAATTAAAAGTACCATGCTCCGGAAAAGCCAAAACACCATCACCTTTAGTATATTCCACCCAATTCTCCAACCATACACACGTGTGATATCCTTTCTCCATCATCATAAAGGAAGCAGGTGTTTTGGGTGGTGGAATAGGAATTCCCTCTCTAGTCATTACAGGCTTGTCTTTCTTAAAGAAATTTTTAATTTTCTTCATTAATGTCATTTTCTTTGGTCTTCCGAACATTTCAGAAGTTCGATATAGGAAAGAGTCTTCCGTATATCTTCTAGCTCTATTACCTACGTCGCGTCCTATGTCAGCACGACTCACACCCGCAGTCAAATCAGGACTCAACATACAATTCTTTTCTGACAAATCCTAGGGCGACTTCTATCTATCAACCAATTAAACTCAAGCTCACGCTCGTAATCTGACCAAAGCCAGCGCGGCCTTTTGTGACGTCAGTATTACTCCTTACTACTGACCCCTCCTTTACAATCTGCTTCTGTTTCACACCTGCTGTTTCAACCAATCCCAGCGTGGCTCTCTGGGACGTCAGTATAACTCCGGCGACTGACCCTCCCTTCACAAGGTAATACGAAAACTTATTTCTTAATACTTTTCATTAAAATTCTTCATTAATAACAACATAAAAACATTCGCTACTCTGTCTGTTCCACTAAACAAAAGGCTAGATTTCAATTTATTCTTGAGTTTCAGAAATTACTCTTCTTCTACTGCGAGTAAAACCCCTGTTTACTCTTCATTCAAGCTCAGGAGAACCCGTTACTTCTCCAGTGTCACCCGTATTGGGAAATGAGACCAAAGTTTCACCAGCGAACCCCTTTCGCTATCATCCGCACTCTACTTTTATACGAAATAGTCATAAGTTTAATACTGCCAGCCCTGCGTAGCTTCTCAGTATTATTCCAACAGACGAGTAACCTCACTGCAGTGTGGCTTCTGTCACCACCCGCTATTCATTTCCCGGGATTCTAGACAACATAAAACAAGACGCTAACTCTTTTTGTTATACATAAATCAATAATCAATAATCAATATTTATCACCAAACTAATCAATAATAACCAAAGCTCTGCTACCAGAAAACTGATCCAGCGGTAAACCAACAACAGATACTCCACTACCATATACTCACCTGGGCCCATAAAAACACATACACATTGAGTAAACCGCTGGAGTGGTTTATAGTTTATATTTCTCAGGATTAATTATTTAATTCTCTTAACTAACCTTTCACTGATCAAAAAGTTCTTTCCTCTGGTCGATGGACCATTAGTTGAACTAGTTGATGGTGATAATTAACTTAACCCTTAACTATTCTTGGTTTGACGAAAATAATCACAGACTCAGGAAAGTTTTACATCTTTATCTAAATTAAAGTGCATGTGAACCATTTCAAAAATACAGTGTAGTCACCCTCATTCTTAGGAGAGAAGTTCAATTGATTAAACATCAAACATATACTTCGGACTCATACAATAATTAATACTCAGAAAGGGAGAGGACAGAGAGAAAAGTACATTTGCAAATAACATGAAATTATAGTTACCAAGAATGGTGTGAAAGGTAGTCCCAGGAGACCCTATCAAATGCTTTTTCAGCATCCATAAGGATTAAAGCCATAGGGTCCCCTGAGACTTCCGCTGCATCGAAAAGGCTTATAACTCTGCGGGTGTGTTCTGTAGTCCCCCTCCCAGGAATAAAACCGTGTTGGCAAAGATGAACCATTTTCCCTATAATTTGGTTCAGGCGCGTTGCCAAAGCCTTTGAGTAGATTTTAACGTCATTGTTCATCAGTGTAATAGGCCTATAAGAGCCTGGTTCTCTCGGTGGTTTGTCTTTTTTTAAAAACACAATCATATCCGCCCCACCCCATGAGTCGGGAACAGCGTCCCCCTGTTGGGCTTTTCCAATTAAAGCTACCAGATCTGATCCTATTACATCGAGAAATGTTTTATAGAACTCTAACGGGATTAAATCTGGTCCAACAGCTTTCCCTGCCGGGAGGCTCCTTAGTGCGCCATAAATCTTGCACTGCGTCAGCGCTAAATCCAATACCTCTCTATCTTCAGGGTCAATAGTTTGGTTCAAAATTCCTGTAGATATTCCTGGTTTAAGCTCTGCTCCCCTTGCTGCTCTTCCCTGTATAGATCTTCGTAATATTGACGAAATACTTTGCGGATACCTAATGAGCCTTCTATTAGCTTTCCACCTCTATCCATAATTTCTCTAATTTCCCCCGCCGCTGCTTTTTGCCTGAGTCGGGCTGCCAGGGTGTGCCCCACCCTTTCGCTGAACTCGTAGCACTGTTCCCGTTTTGGCAGAAATTTTTCTGCAGCTTTACTTGCAGCAAGATCACTAATTTCCGCCTTTGCTATTGCCAATCTCAATATTATTTCATCGAGTGGTTTACTCATCTGTATCGCCCTTGCGAGCTCCTCCTCCACATCTATCAAAACCTTGCACAAAATTCTCATCTGTTGAGCCTCCCTCTTCTGCCGTCCCAAGCTATAGCTTAGCGTCTCCCCCCTCACCCCGGCTTTAAACGTATCCCAGACGATCCCCGGGCTGGCACTCTCCCTGTTAATCTCCCAGAACCCCTTAATCCACTGATTCATATGGGTCACATATTCTTCATCCTTTAAAAGTCCTCTCTCAAAAGTCCATCCCCTCTCTTGTCTTTCCACCCCTCCCCCAGTGAGTGTTAAAACTAAGGGGTTGTGATCTGAGATTAACCTGGGGTGCTTTTCTATCTTGCATCTTGATTTTAAACAGTAAGACACGAAAAAGTAGTCCAGTCTGGTAACAATCTTGTGGGGTGCTGAAAAGAATGTAGATCCGGGATCTGTGGGGTTTAGCTGAGCCCAGATATCAATTAGCCCATTGTTTTGAACAATATTAGAGAGTGCCCCATAGACTCTTTTCTTTCTACCTAAATACCATCTTCCCCCTTCCCCCCAAAGACCCCCCAAGCCATTAATGTTAAAATCCCCGCACATAATAACTGGGGATGGCCAGGTTGCTACTTCTACATCCAAAAATTCTAGAACTTCGGGATCATCCCCCGTGGAACCATAAACAGAGCATAGGGTAAATGTTTCTTCTTGCCACTTTCATTCGACCAACACCCAGCGCCCCCATTTATCTGCTATTTTCCTTTTAAAAGCAACATCATTTCGGCGCAATAAAATAGCCACCCCTCTGGTCCTCGTGCTCTGTTTGGTATTTATGATTAATTTAAAACCCAGTTGTTCCATGAGATTAGCCCGACTGTCCTCAATATGGGTTTTTTTAATACATAAAATATCTACTCGCTTATTTTTTATAATCACTGCCGCCTTTTGTCGTTTAGTCAGATTGTTAAGGCCACATATATTAATAGATGCAATCCGAAGATTCATTCCTTAACATTAATCATCTTACCCTGCACGATCCCTACGTTATCAATTCTTTGATTCTCTTGTACTAACCCTTTGATTTCAGATCTTTGCTCCTTTGTTCTTTGTTGCATCCTATGCTGATACTTTGCATTCACTGAATTCATCCTCAAGTAATAAACCATACTATACAGTACTGTAACCTCCGAACCCGACAACCCCAAAGGTCCCCAGCCCCACCCCAACCCCCCCATTCCCCTGCCAGGCAAATAGGTCAAGCATGACCTATGTGTGACCTCTGTGACTCCCATAGTGCGCCGCCACCGGCTCCCCCCCAATCACCCAAATCTCCCATACATCTAAGCAAGCCAACATCGAGCGTATAGCAAAGAAGAAAAAAAGTACCAAAACCCTGATTCCTTTGGGTGCCCTCTATTTAATTCCTGACGGAGTGGGAGAGAGATCTTAAACCCTCCCTGCTACCTCCTTTGTTCCCTTCAACTCAGACAGGAATTCCTGTGCCTTAATCTCGGAGAAAAACATCTGCACCCTCCCTTTAACAATAATTTTGAGTCGAGCAGGGAATAACAGATAAGCCTTGCACCCTAACCCTTGAAGCGGGGTTATTAGCTGTCAGAGCTTCCATCTCCTCTCAACGGTTGCATGACAGAAATGTGGGCGAGCAAAAAATGTATGGGCCTCATATGATCGTTTAGCCTCCGGACGAGCTCTGTCTAGGATTGCCTGCCACAAAATGAAATTGCCAATATAAACAAGAATAGCTCTTGGATGCTCCCCCTGTCTCCCACCACTGTTTTTCGTTTGATAAAAAGGGAAACGATGCACACTCTGGACCTCGATATCCCAATTCCACTGGGCCAGTTCCGGGAATGCACCCTTCAAAAGTCTAACTACAAAGAGCATAATGTTCTCGCCTTCCGCTTTCTCCGCAATACCAAGCAATCGAATGTTATTTCTGCGTTGGCGGTTCTCGAAATCCTCGAGCTTCCACATTACGTCCTCGGTTTGTCTCTCTCGTGTCTCTTTAAAGTTCTGTAATTTTGCCACTTCATCTTCCAGTTTACCTGTTCTTTTCTCAACAAGTGTTACCCTATCAGCCATATCTGAGCACAACTTATTGACTTTTCGAAGTGAGGCCTGCACCTTCTTAGTTGCCTGATGTGCCCTGCGGCCCTCTAGTCTTGCCTCCCCCTGCATCTGTTTGAGGGTAGAATATACTAATTCCAGTGATGGTGCGACTGCGGTAGCAGAAGATGGCTCAGCCTGTCCTGATTTCTCTGAAGTGGCCGTTTCCCCTTCCTCCATGTACGTTTGGGTCGTTGCGGAGTAGTCCCATTCAAGTTTTCTCGCAGTATCATTTTTAGTGGGGCTGGCATTAGTCTTAGCCTTGGATCTCCGTTTCCGCGATAGGGTCTTTATTTGTTGAATCTTTTGGATCTTTTGAGTCTTTTGCGTGTTTGAGGAGTCTCCAAAAGAGTTATCAGTCTCTGACTCCGACCCAAGCGACGTGTTTATATCGCTTGTTGATGATATATCTGTATCATCGTTTAGCGAGAATAATTTATCCCCTTCTGGCGAGCGTAGGGTCATTAAGCTTAAATCTTCTCTTTCCCCTTCCCCTCTGGGAACGCTCAAAACACAGTCACCACATTTCGGGGGGCCAGCCTTTGATAGGGTCTCCTGGGACTACCTTTGGGATGTGATGAAATGGTTTGGAATTGGGAGTAAATATATCAAGGCCATACAGGTTCTATATAAAGCTCCAAGGGCGCGGATTAGACTAAATGGGGGATACACGGCACCGGTGATAATTAACCGAGGGACCAGGCAGGGTTGCCCTTGCTCACCCCTGCTTTTCGCACTATACATCGATCCACTGCTAAAAAAACTGAACGCCTCTAGGGGTATTAGCCCAATGCGATATCATGGGTGGGAGACAAAAATGTTGGCATACGCAGACGATGTCGCGGTGGTCACTTCTAACCCCCGAGATAAAATGGGTGCAATAGAAGAAGAAGCCCAAAACTTTGGTGCAATTTCCGGGTACGCGCTGAACAGCCAGAAGACGTTAATCGTCCAAAATAAATGGGCCAAATTAGAAGATCCTAGAGTGGTCGATTCAGCTACGTACCTAGGTATTGTAATCACTCCAGAATTGGGAAATTTGGTGAAAAAGAATATTGAACCAATTATAGGGAAAGCCAAAAAAGATTTTGACCATTTGAATAATTTGCATATGACTCTCGTTGGCCATAGCAATGTGGTAAAGATGGTATTCCTCCCTAAAGTACTCTATCTTTTTAGGGCGATACCACTAGAGTTCGAGAAGCATTGGATTAACACAATTGAGCACATTGTGAACAGGTTCATATGGGCCCATGGGAAAACTAGAAGGGCTATAAAATATATGTCACTGCCTAGGGAGAGAGGAGGATGGGCAATTCCAGATTTTAAGTTGTATTTTTGGGCTTCAGCGTTTCAATATATGTTTGTTTTGTTTGGGAGAGCTGGGGAGATCACAGGGATACACTGGCTCCCCCAGATGTATATGAGTTGTTATTAGGTGAGGAGGCAAATAACTGCTTCATGAAATTTACAGAACCTAGCTACTACAAAAAAACAAAATTTAAGACCTTGTCGGCCGCTTATAAGATCTGGGCTGCTTTTTAAAAAAAAGATAGGCCTCGGCAGGTTTAACTATTATACTCAGCTGTATAGGAACCCAACCCTCCCGGATATCTTTTCAGATACAATTATGTTAGAATGGGAGCAGAAGGGATTAAGGGTGTTGGGCGATTTGATTGGCCCTAATGGAGCGCGGATGTTTAGCGACATCCAGCAAGAGTATGGGATTAACAGAAGGAACTTTTTTAAATACCTACAGCTACGGAGTTTTCTGAATGGGAAAAAGGGGGGGCCCTTCGGTTTTCAGAGATCGGTAATAATAGATGCCATAAGAGCAGGAGAGAACTGTACTATCAGGAAAATTTACGCCGAACTTCAAGCTGCAAAACCGGATGACCTAATTAAATATGAGAAAAAGTGGGCGGGAAAATTGGGAATAGATCAGAATTATTTCTCTGAATCGCTAGAAATGGGGCAAAGCATCTTATGTTCGGCAGGATTGCAGGCTCAACATTTTAAAACAATCTATTGGCTGTATTACATGCCGACTAGGATAGCGCAATGGGGTGGGCAGGAGGGGAGTAGGTGTTCCCGGTGTAAAAGCACCGAAGCGGATCTAATACACATGTTCGCAACCTGCCCCCAACTGGACAACTTCATAAAATCAATAGAAAAATTTATGGATCAAACACTGAACATACAGGTGGTGTTAGATCCAGCTTTAATACTCTTGGGGATTCAATCAAATGGAAGACAAAATTTGCTTAATTTTATTCTTATTTCTTGCTATGGCCGCATTGCGCATTATTATCGCCTCTGCCTGGTTGGACCAACCAGCTCCCCTATTTCAACAATGGTTGGCTAAATTGTTAGCTGTATATAATATGGAGAAAGGGATAAATGAGAGAAAGGGCAAGAAAGGGAAAAAATTAAGCAGACGTATATGGGGCCTATATATATGTGGAAGGAAGTTTTGAATGATAGCCGAGGTTGACCTGCTTTGTCCGCACTTAAATGTATAAATTTCAATTTGATCCGTATGATAATAATATTAAGGATGAACTTAATGCTCCAATGGTTTGCTCAAATATTTCCGTTTGACAATAATATTAAGGATGAATTTAATGCTCCAATGATTTTTCTTCAATATGTACTAAATAATATGAATTTTGTATTGACCTCTTTTCTGATCTGTTCCTCAAGTAACAACTGTATGTTTATCTCTATTTTTTGTACTGTACCTCTTGGGTCATAAAATAACAATAAAATCTTAAAAAAAAAAAAAAAGAATGGTGTGAAAGACCAACCCCCTGGCCAAAGGGCTGGTAAGGGTCCCCAGGATAGGTCAGGAGACAAAGACTTCAGGACAGGGTTCAGGACAGGATAGGTGACCTCTCTAGAATACCGGCGAATTGCGTCGCACCCCTCTCTGACACTCTCTTCCCCCTCGAGATTCTTCCGCGATCTTCTGATCTAACCCAATTAAGTTAGGATAGAAAGTTCTTCTTCAGCGTCTGCATTCGAGTCTTCATCAGCACCTCACAGCATCTCTCCAGTAACAGCATCCCCGACTCCCAGACAGCATCTCCGTCTCAGTCTCCTCTCAGTCTCGTCTCGTCTCGTCTCCAAGTCTAACTAACTAACTAAAGCTACCTTAATTATACCTTCGTTTCCTCATGTTCCACCCACTAAAGTTACAATATCGTAAAAATACGAAATCTAATTGGTCAGGCAAGGGGGGATGATCATCACGTCACACACACTAGCCCTAGTGTTAAACTAGGGAAGGGAACTAGAGGCACAGGGCCTAGGGACGAGCCAGCCTCCTATATAGCATTAAAACACAAATAGGGCTGTCCCTAGTTGGGCTTCCTACAGGTTCCTACAGAGTCTCTAGAGATGCAAATCCACTAGGGGCATCTCACAAAAAGTGAAGGACTGGCCTCACACACCACCTGGTGTCATGCTTCATCATAGGCCGTCCTCGCCCTCTAAAAACTTCGTTTGATAGAGGGCGGGCATACACCTGAAGACAGGGATGCACTTCTAAAACTAAGTGGTGGCCCGTGAGTAAGTGAAAGTGTAATTTAAAAACCATTAAACTTGTCCCCAAGTGGTTTAATTGAGGGGCAAATCTATGGTATTAAAAGAAGTGAGCGGTAATCTGGGAATTCATTATCCCTTTACCGTAAAAAGTGGTCAACATGTTTCTGCTCTGCGTCCCAAATGGGTACATAGCATTCGTTAGGACCAGGATGAGTAATGGGCTCCACCTTTCTACACAATGTGTATGAAAGAGTTACCACTCTAAGAAACGGGGGTGGAGATAACTACTCCCCATGTAGTGCAATATTTAAAAAGTGAGAGTATCCAAGGACACTATCTTAATAACTCCATGGGAGGTCGAGGGTGGAAGGGCCTACTGTGGCTTTTTTGTCATTTTCAGCGCTTCCAGCAGTCTCATCTATGTTCGTCCGCTTCGCCTCCCCGCCGAACGGGGAGTAGTTATCTCCACTCCACAAGATGGCTGCCAGCACTGATGGAGCAAGGACTCGTAAATGAGACTTGCTCGGAAGCAATCCTTTCGTTTTAACTCACTAACGAATTACTAACAACGTGTTTGTAATTAATAATTGCATTTAGAACGAGACACGCGTGACAAGGAAGCTTGCCTATGTGTTTACTAACGGCAATAACATGAACGAAGGACTAAGAATGCACTTTAACAAGAGATCTTTACTGCGCATGCGTCTACTACATCTACGTAGTTTGACGTACTAATGCTTGGAGGGAAAAATCTTGCGCCTGCGCAATAAACGATAAAATGGCCGCTTGAAAGCTCACATGCATGGCACCTGCTTAGTTGAAATAGAATATAAGTTTTATACTAACAAAAATGCAGAAATGGTAATAATAAATTAAGTGGGTTAGAGTAGAGGTTGGTGGTGTACAGTGAAACCATTTATTTTTGAAAATAACATTTCTCCTTTTGACCTTATTATTAGTGCGCATTTGGGCCCACTATACTTGTCTGAATCGAGCTGACTGTCTTGACCCTACGCATGCGTACTGGCGAGAAAGTACAAAAAGATGACTAAGGACTTGTTACGCGTCCAAGGCCAGTGAAGATGTGCCCTGGGAACATGAGGGTGAAGAGTTCATATGAAGGAGCTTTATTCATTATATCGCAACATTTGTATTAATAAAGTTTGGAGATGTATGGGAAAGGAAATGATTTAATAAAGTTTGAGGGGAGGAGTTTCGAAACAATGATTTAAAGAAATAAGTGAAATGTAAGCATGGTGTGACGATCATCCCCCCCTCGCCTGTCCAATCAGAGTTAGTATTCTGTAAAATTGAAACATTAATGGGTGGTACATGGCTATAGAAAGGTATAATTGTGGTTGGTTAGTTAGTTAGTTAGTTAGTTAGCGTGATGCTGGGAGTGACTTTTGGTGGAAGCATTGCAGAGCTCGGGATGCTGTCAGTGCTGGGGTGGTGCTGATGCAGTGAGACGCTGATGAAGAAAATCGAATGCAGAACCATCTACCTAATTTAATTGGGTTAGAAAGAAGATCGCGGAAGAACCACGAGGAGGAAGAGAGTGTCAGAGAGGGGTGCGACGCAGTCGTCGGTATTTAGAGAGGTGAAGTATCCTGTCCTGATTCCTGTCCTGAAGTCTTTGTCTCCTGATCTATCCCGGGGGACCCTAACCAGCCCTTTGGCCAGAGGGTTTGGTCTTTACACCATACTTGGTAATTATAAAATTCATCATATTGATAGATGCTCTTCTCTCTCTGTCCTCTTCTTTCTGAGCATAGTTATTGTGTGGATCTGAATTGCTAAATGCATATCTGAAACTTGATTGAATTGACATTCTTGCGAATGAGGGTGTTTGTACTGAAACGTTTGAGATGGTTCACAAGCAATTAATTTAGCTAAAGATTTAAAACTTCCCCAGTCTGTGATTATTTCATTTAATCAAGAAATGTTTTATAAGTTATGTTAATTATCACCATCAGCTAGTTCCAACTAATGGTCCATTGACCAGAGGAAAGAACTAATTGATCAGTGAAAGGTTTAGTTAGAGAAAGAAATAACTAGATCTTGAAGTATGAGAAGCATAAACTAAAGTTCCGGCGGTCTACTTGCTGTTTTTGTGGAAGTAGTTATATGGGCCCAGGTGTGTATATGGTAGTGGAGTATCTGTTGTTAGTACACCGCTGGATCAGTTTTCTGGTAGCACAGCTATGGTTATTATTGACTAGTTTGGTGATAAGTATAGATTATTGATTTTGGTTTATGTTTAACAAAAAGAGTTAGCGTCTTTGTTTTATGTCATCTGGAAAATTCCTGGGGAATGAATAGCAGGTGGCGATAGAAACCACACTGCAGTGAGGTTACTCGTCTGTTGGAATAACACTGAGAAGCTAGGTAGAGCTGGCAGTGTTAAAGTAGGGACTATTTCCTGTAAAAGTAAGAGTGGTTGATAGCAAAGAGTTCGCTAGGGAAACTTTAGGCGTTATATCACCTAGTAAGGGTAACCCTGAAGGAGTAGCAGGTTCTTCTAAGCTAGATTGACAGCAAAAGGAGTTCGCTGGTGAAACTTTGGTCTCAAATTTCCCTAACGGGTGACACCGGAGGAGTAGCAGGTTCTCTGGAGCTTATGTGAAGAGTAAGCGGAAGGTTTTACTCGCAGTGGAAAGAAATAAACTATCCTTTGATTTAGCGGAACAGACAGAGTAGCGAATGTTTTTATGTCGTTAATAACAAAGAATTTTTAAAGAAAATATTGAGAAATAAAGTTTTTGTATTACCTTGTGAAGGGAGGGTCAGTTGCTGGAGTGGTACTGACGTCACAGTGAGCCACGCTGGGATTGGTAGAAACAGCGGGCGTGTGACCGGAACAGCCTTATAAAGGAGGGGTCAGTAGTAAGGAGCAGAACTGACGTCAGGAAAAGGCCGCGCTGGCATTGGTCAGATCACGAGCGTGAACCTGATTTGATTGGACAGCTAGTTAAAAGCCGCGCTAGGATTGGTGAAGAGAAGGATTGTATGCGGGATTTCGATTTGACTGTCAGTGCAAGACGTACAGGTAGAAGATTTCAAGGGTTTGCAGAATATAATTTCCTACATCGATTCCCAAGGATGTATGGAGAGAAAAGAAAGATGTCATTTTTAAAGAAAATTAAGAATTTCTTTGTAAAGGATAAGCCTGTGTTAACTAGAGAGGGAATTCCTATCCCGCCACCGAAGACACCAGCATCTTTTATGATGATGGAAAGAGGATATCATACTTGCGTGTGGTTGGAAAACTGGGTAGAATATACGAAGGATGATGGTGTGTTAGCGTTTCCTATGGATGGTATGTTTAATGGGAGGATTCTTCAGAATTTGAGGTTGAAAATGAATGATTTGGAACCTAGACCTAGGTTAACTCAATATGAGGCTTTGGAAGAATGGGAGACTGAGTCATATGAACGAGAGAAATGCAGAGGTGGAAGGTATAGAGGATTTTTTCCGAGACATTTGCATGAGTTATGCAAAGGGCAGATGAAACAATGGAGGAGAGCTATGGTATCAGAAGGGTTATATCCAGTGTTAATGGCTGAGGAACAGTCTGGAGGGAAGTGTAAGGAGAAAACGAAACACATGAACTCAGCGAGATATGGTGAATCAGATGACGAGTTGTTAGAGGATATTTTAATTAAAAATCCACCACTGTATCAAGAAGCAGCTAGTAGGGTTACCCCAAGTGGACCAGTAATGGGAATGCCATTAACCCCACAGATTTTGCATGAAACATCATTTAACAGAGTGTTGCAGGATAATGAATGAGAAGCTTTGAATAAAACTAGAGAAGAACTAGTTCAAAAGATAAGTCAGTTAAATTTGAACACTGAAGCCTTGACAGTACCAGTGACCATTGGTCCGGTAATCCCATTGTATGGAGATAATAATAAGATTTGCCAGAAACCACAATCTGTGACAATTCCACTAAATAGTCCTAGAAAAGAAATAATAATTACAGATGATCAGGTTAGCGAAAGTGAGTCAATTATTTCCCTAATGGATCTCCCTATTGTGGAACCTCTGACGGAAACTCCAAAGAGAGTTACGCCTATGAATTTGAGAGAAAGAAGACCTTTGGTTCCGGCTGGAACTGGAGGCACAACAGTAGTCACCTCTGAAAAGATAGAAAGGTGGGCTCAGGAAAGAGATAATCAGAACTCAATACCAAAGATTTTAGATACCCAATACCAAAGATTTTAGATATCAGCAGATTGAAAGTGGAATTGGAAGAGATGATGACAGGATGTGTGGGCACAGAAAGATTGAACGCGTACAATGATGAGGAATTATTATTTTTGTGTAAGAGTATAACCAGGAGAGCAAGAATATTTCATGAGAGATTGACTGAAGTTGCTTCAGAGATTGGAATAGACATAGGAAAATCGAAGTTGTTGCAGAAACCATATTGAGTGGACTTTACTGATAAAGATTTAGAAAGTGTAAATGCTTCCGGAAAGAGCCTATAGATAAAGGAATTAATGAACATTTTGTGAAAATGGGGAGACATTGATAAATGGAGAATTAGATGGATAAGAAAGAAAGAGGAAGTACAAGCGAGAGAAGCAGCAGCTGCATTTCCAGTAAGAGAAACAAGCAAGGCGGAAAAATTGTGTCCAATGAGAGAGGTTCCTGGATGTGGATATGTTCATGTTCCTTGGAGTAGACAAGACATTTTGTCCTTTACAAATGATTTTCCAAAGCTGAGAGAAAAACCAGTTGAGTGATACAAACAGGTAGAGAGATTTGTGAAGGTTTCAAAGGTTTTATTGAAAGACTTAGATGGTCTATTTGATATAGTGGTACCTGCTGATTTATGGACAGAATGTAAGATCAGAATTGATTGGCCTAATGAGGAGTATCCTAGAGATGCAAAGACAGGAGCACCTTCGGAGGAGGTGATGAAAAAGTATCACCAAGTGATTACGTATTTGAAAGGGAAAATTCCTCCTAAAGAAACAGATTGGGTAAAAATAGATAGAACAACACAAGAACCAAATGAATCTGTACATGCGTACTATGAAAGATTGTTGCAGGTGTTTAAGCAGTATAGTGGTTTTGAGAATATTGGTGACAAGGATATGGGACATTTTGTGTATCGGTTTGTATATGGTTTGAAACCAGAAATCAGTCAGATGATACAGCAGCACATGTTGTGTTGGCAAAGCAAAACAGTGGATGAGATTCTAAAGTACGCGAAATATTGCGGAGATGACATTGAGGCCAGGCGTAGGAAGCTAAAGGAGAAAATGATGTGGGCACAAGTTAAATTGGCAGAACAGCAAGAAGAGAAAACAAATGACCAAAATAATAATCAAGTGAAAGAACAGAGTCAGAATAATCAAGGAGCGAATGGTAGTAAATATAAGGGACGAATGGACAGAGAAGAAGCGAAAAAGAAGTTTCCTTGTCATGCGTGCGGAAAGCTTGGACTTTGGAAGAACGAGTGTAAGAGTACTCAGAATAATAAGAGTAATAATGGGCCAAATCAAAATTTAATCCCACAGATGCAGAATGAAGTACTTATGAATCAGCAGCAGCTCCTATGCCAAATTTTGTGAACCATCAAAGTTTCAGTGCGAACACCGGATTTCAAGGAGAAAGTGGTAAGAATAATAGAACAATTGCACAATATTTTTTACAGAATGATGAAGAACATTCAGATGCCGCACAATGACGGTGCCTGAGGGGGGAGGAAGAGGAGTGCGTGCTTGGCGCATCCTTGCCGGTAGATCAGTCAGGTCCATTTGTTGATGGGAGAGTAGAAGGTAAAGACATTACTTTCCTATTGGATACTGGTGCTATCAGGTCTACTGTGAGAACAGCAGACATCCCAAACCTACCCCTCTCGGGAGAATCAATCCAAGTTGTAGGCGTGTCTAACCAACAGATTAGAACCCCAATCACAAAACCAATGGAGGTGCACACTGGAAACTTCAAAGAAATGCATCGGTTTGTAGTTTGCGATTCCAGTCCAGTAAATCTGTTGGAAAGAGATCTTTTATGCAAGATGAATTGCACGATCTATTGTTCACCGGATGGTGTTGCTTTCCAAACCCCTGATGAAGACGTTGTTTACAAGATGATGTTGGCCAAACAGGGAACAGAAGTAGATGAAATGTTTTCATTAATAACTGAGAATGAATTGCCAGAAGAGTTGAGAACCACAGTTAATCCAGAAGTGTGGGATTTTACAGGAAAAGACATTGGGCTGATGACATATATAGAGCCAGTTAAAGTGACAGTGAAAGAAGGTGCAGTGTATCCAAATACCCGACAGTACAAAATGAGTCCAGAAGTAAAAGCAGGTATTATTCCAGAAATTGAACGAATGGTTAAACAAGGTATTTTAAAAGAAGTGATGGGTAGTCCCTGCAATTCGCCGATAATGGGACTGAAAAAGCCTAGCAAAAAGTACAGAATAGTGCAGGATTTACGGAAAATAAATAAAATTGTAGTGCCATGTTGTCCAATAGTGCCAAATCCAGCAGTGATCCTTTATCAGATACCCTGGAATGCAGGTTGGTTTACAGTAATTGATTTATGCCAAGCGTTCTTTTCTATTCCTTTGCACCCAGACAGCCAGTATCTTTTTACATTTAAGTTTGAAGATCGTATTTACGCATGGTGTCGAGTTCCTCAAGGGTACACCGAAAGTCCTTCGATTTTTAATCAGATTTTGAAAAAGTGGCTAGAGTAATTGATTATGCCTGGAAAATCGGTTTTGGTCCAATACATTGATGACCTACTGGTGGCATCAAAAACACGAGAAGATTGTGTCACAGACACAATTGCATTGCTGAATCATTTGGCTGAAGGAGGACACAAGGTGTCTCCAGAAAAGTTACAATTTTGTTAACAAGAAGTTAGATATTTAGTGCATAAAATAGAAAGAGGAGTTAGAAAAGTAACACCGGAAAGAATAAAAATAATCAAAGAAATTCAATTGCCACAGACTCAAAGAGAAATGAGAATGTTTCTAGGAGTGGTTGGATACTGTAGGCAATGGATTAATGGTTTTTCGATGTTAGCAAAACCATTAATACAGATGAACCGGAAAAGAGCAAAAGATCCGATTGATTGGAATGATGACTGCATAGAGGCATTTGTGAAATTAAGAATTTGTTTGTGTGAGGCTCCTGCTTTGGGCATGCCTGATAATTCAAAAGATTTTGCTTTGTTCTGTTGTGAGAGAGAAAATTGTGCACTTTCAGTCTTAACACAGAGACATGGATTGAGTCGACGTCCAGTGGCATATTTTTCAGCCACATTGGACCCAGTGGCTTCAGCATTGCCTGGCTGCTTAAAAGCAGTAGCTGCTACTTGTATGAGTCTGGAGGAAAGTGAGTCGATAGTGATGGGATATCCGGTAAAAGTTTTTGTTCCACACTCGGTTGAGAAGATTCTTTTGACAAGAACAAGAACACAGCACCTCACCCCTAGTCGTTTGACAAAGTATGAAAGAGTGATTTTGGGAGCTGAGAACGTGACTGTGATAAGGTGTACGATCATGAACCCAGCCACCCTATTGCCAGACCCCTGCGATGAAGAAGTGACAGATGAGAGTGACCATGATTGTTTGGACGTGACTGAGTTATGCACGAAGCCCCGGCCGGACATAAAGGAGTCATCTTTAAAAGAGGCCGACCATGAGTTATTTGTAGATGGTTCCTGCCTTAGGACACAAGAAGGAGGACTAAGTGCTGCATATGCTGTTTGTAAAATATCTGGGGTAATTGAAGCATCCTGTTTACCTGGGGTCAAGTCTGCACAAGTAGCTGAATTGATTGCCTTAACAATGGCATGTAAAAAGGGGAAAAATTGGAGAGTAACCATATTCACGGACAGCCAATATGGGTTCGGGGTTGTGCATGACTTCGGCTAGCTCTGGATGCAGAGGGGATTTCTGACTTCTTCAGGATCTCCTATCAGAAACAGCAAAAATGTGAAGGATCTGTTGGAAGCATTACAATTGCCAAAAGAGATAGCAGTTGTAAAATGTGCTGCACATCGGTCAGGAAATGACTATGTGACTGCTGGCAATAATTATGCTGACCAAGTGGCTAAATACTGTGCTAAAAATACAGTGGCCATAAACTGAAAAATTGAAACGGGTGAAACCAGATGCCAACTTATGTATTTCTCAGTACCAGAAACATGGGATGAGATTAGACAATTGCAGGAAGAAGTTGAGGAAAAGGAAAAGGAAATTTGGATAAAGGCAGCTTGTACAAAAAGACCACATGATGAGGTATGGGTGTATTTAGATGGAAGACCAGTCATGCCAGATTGTTTGCTTTCAAAAATGGCAAGAGTGTATCATGGAGCAACACACATAGGGAGAGATTCAATGATCAGGCTATTCAGACAGAGTTGGTACAATCCAAAATTCAGGGTAGTCGCGGAGAGCCTTTGCCAAAGATGCTTAACCTGTCAACAGCAAAATAGAAAGACAGTGGTAAGCTGGGGAAAGATTGAAAAGGCAGAAGGACCCTTCACCAGATTACAGTTAGATTTTATTGAATTACCCCCATGCAGTGGACTGAAATACGTACTTGTCATAGTGTGCCTTTTTTCAAGATGGGTGGAAGCTTATCCCACTCGAAGAAATGACAGTCTTACAGTTGCAAAATTGTTGTTGAGGGAGTTAGTTCCGCGATTTGGTTTTCCAGTCACTTTGGAATCAGATAGAGGCCCTCATTTTAATAATGAAATAATTCGATTAATCTGTGCTGCGTTTAACATTGAACAAAAACTGCACTGTGCTTATCGTCCAGAGGCTTCTGGAATTGTTGAGCAAATGAATGGCACAATCAAGTCAAGATTGGGAAAGGTGTGTGCATCCACAAAGCTGAAATGGCCAGATGCACTACCTCTTGTATTGATGGGTCTCAGAAGTATTCCAGACAGAAAAACAGGAACGAGCCCGCATGAGATTCTCATGGGAAGAGCCATGAGACAGGCATTTATTCCTGGAAATAAACTAATGAGTATAACTGATGATCTGGTATTGGGCTATTGCAAAGGATTGGCTGAAATGATGCGTTCTATCTCTCACCAGGTTGGAGAAGACGCAGTTGAAAGACAGCCAGACCAAGCACATGATTTGAATCCTGGAGATTGGGTGCTAGTGAAGAAACACGCAAGAAAGTCGTGCCTAGCACCAAGGTGGGACGGACCGCGGCAAGTCATACTAGTCACTACCACAGCAGTGAAGTGTGCAGGTCTGCCCAATTGGATTCATGCTAGCCATACCAGAAGAGTTCCGAGTCCATCAGAACAACAAGAGTCACCACTGACTGAACAGGTTGAAGCGTCAGGAGTTGTAAACTGTGAAATTGAAGAATCTAGAGTAATAGATTCTGAAAGACAACCATATGACGAACAGCCAAGTATAAGTCAGGAAGACTGGATACCGGTGATTGAAATAATTGATGATGTCATTGAAACCAGAAGTAGAACAGAACTGAAAAGACAGGAAAGTAGACAGGAAGAAATAGGGGAAGAAGAACACACTCAGGTGGAAATTGAAAAAGACACGCATGAACCTGAGGAGGGAAAAATAGAAGAACACGTTCAGGCGGAAGAAAAATTTGAAGTAAGACCTGAACAGGACCAGATAGAGTTAGAAGAAGAAGTTCAGGCAAAAGAAGAAAGGTTTGAAATAAGACCTGAACAGGGTCAGATAGAATTAGAAGAACAAGCTCAGGGAGAAGAAGAACAAAATACGGTAGAACCTGAGCAGGTGGAAGTAAAAGAAGGTACAAGCACAGAAAACAGAGAAACAGAACAGATTGTGCCTAAAATAAATGAAATAAAAAGAACTTTACAAGGAGATAAAGAAGGTGAAAATGCAGTACAAATCAAAAGAGTCAGAAAGGGAGACAATTGGCCAACTGGAGTAAAGAAACTAAAATATCACTTGAGAAAATCTGAAAAGAGACCTGAACAAGTAAACAAAGTCACAAGTCAAACACAATCTAAACAAACTTTGGCAAGAATAACTCGAAGAAGTCCAAGATTAAGAAATATAAACAGGAGATACAAGGCTCCTGAATGGACGTACGTTATACTCGAGGAATTTGAATCCCTAGATCTGACTGATGATACAGAAGAAATTCATATTGTCCAGATTGATGAAAGCAAATTGAGGCCTCCATAAAAACGAAAATAAAAATAAAAACTGACAAAGAAAAGTGAAGAGAAAATAAATTTTCTCCGGAGCAAAAAATGGCAGAAATTGAAATGACCGGAAAACCAAAATGTGGACTAAAGAGAAAGTGTTTTAGATTTTGTTTTTGTAGTATTTTATTAGCAGCATTAGTATGGCTATTTCTAACAGTAGGAGAACCTTTGTTAATGAAAATAAGTGACAAGAATAATACAGATACTAATGTTAAGGTAGATAGAATAAAAGAAACTGAAATAGAAATAGGGGTAGAAGATGAAGCAAACTATCATAATGGATCAGACTATAATACGTCTTCTAATGTGTTTATTAAATTGTTATTTCAATATGTTAGTATTATGGAGATTAATAACTGTTACGTGTGTATGAAGTTACCCTCATCAGTATCAGAAGGAATGACGTATCACCATATACCTTTAACTTATGGTGTGTCATGTAGTATTTTGTCAAGTTTATTTTATGCTACAGGGAAACTTCAATATTTTTATTCAGATATAGATGTAGTATTTTCTGAATTACCTATTAGAAAGAATATGAATCCAGTAGCTAGTATTAAAAATGCACAGTTTATGGGTGAATTTTTCATAACAATGAGTTCAATAGATCTAGTTCAGGCACGTAGAGATAATCTAACATGCACATTCAGAAAAGAAGAAAAAGATTTTTTGGAATTAGTAGAAGAAAGGAGACAGGATTTAATAAAGAAAGCAACTGAGCAGAAAACCCATGTACCTCTATGGGTTTGGAAGGAGGGAATCTATACAAGTGGAAAGGCTCATGCTGCGATGTCCCTGGATTTTGTGAAAAGGGGAAAATTCTGCCTCCATAGATTAAAGACAGATTACAACAATAATTACATTGGTTCCAGTGAATGCGAACACAACTTCCTAATTTTAGGAGGGTGGGGACTAAAAGGGGGAACTGATCCTGTGTTACCAGGAGTGTATTATGTTTGTGGGAGCAATGCCTATTATAGGTTACCTGCAAGATGGTACGGGAGCTGTTATTTTAGAATAGTGTTTCCAAAAATCTATCATGTAGATAAAATCAGTGGAACCAATGGAAATTCGAATGGACTAACATGTAGAAGAAGAGCTAGTTTTTCTGAAATTGTAGGAGACATTAGTGCACTGATACCCTCAGTTGGAGTCATTCTGAATTCACAGAACATTTGTAAGTTATCAACCATAGTTGATTGTCTTTCTACAGACACTGCAGGAGGATTCTTAATGATTAACACTGAAATGGTTGCAATCAGGTCTATGGTCTATTACAGAACCGTCTTGCTCTTGATATATTGTTAGCAAAAGAAGGTGGAGTCTGTGGCATGTTGAAAGTTCAACACTGCTGCACTTATATTCCGGACAAGAGCAGAGAAATTAAAGGATATATTGAAAACATTACAGGAATGCATAAAGATTTGAACCAACTGGAGGTTGACAGTGTGTGGGGAAGACTAACAAAAAGTATAACATCAATAGGGAAATGGTTTGTTGATTTTGGGAAGGGTTTTCTAGGTCAAATAATAATACCATTAGTTATGATAATAACAGTAGTGATGATAATAATGATTACATATAAGTATTGTAGAAGAGGTACGAAAGAGAAAGTACATTTTGAAAGAAAAGGAAAGAGACAGAAACGAAAGAGAAAATATGATGAAATACAGCTTGAAGAAATGAAAGGCAGATTATATAAGAAAATGAGAGATTTAGAAGGAAATGAATTGATTGATGAAAATTTGAGAGGAGAAATAGAGAAAACTGAGAAATGTTAAAGTTGGTATCTGGGATGCGATGGGTAATTTTGTGATGGCTTAAGATGCCATCAGAGAGGGGATTGATGGAGCAAGGACTCGTAAATGAGACTTGCTCGGAAGTAATCCTTTCGTTTTAACTCACTAACGAATTACTAACAACGTGTTTGTAATTAATAATTCCATTTAGAACGAGACACGCGGGACAAGGAAGCTTGCCTATGTGTTTACTAACGGCAATAACATGAACGAAGGACTAAGAACGCACTTTAACAAGGGATCTTTACTGCGCATGCGTCTACTACATCTACGTAGTATGACGTACTAATGCTTGGAGGGAAAAATCTTGCGCCTGCGCAATAAACGATAAAATGGCCGCTTGAAAGCTCACATGCATGGCACCTGCTTAGTTGAAATAGAATATAAGTTTTATACTAACGAAAATGCAGAAAGGGTAATAATAAATGAAGTGGGTTAGAGTAGAGGTTGGTGGTGTACAGTGAAACCATTTATTTTTGAAAATAACATTTCTCCTTTTGACTTTATTATTAGTGCGCATTTGGGCCCACTATACTTGTCTGAATCGAGCTGACTGTCTTGACCCTACGCATGCGTACTGGCGAGAAAGTACAAAAAGATGACTAAGGACTTGTCACGCATCCAAGGCCAGTGAAGATGTGCCCTGGGAACATGAGGGTGAAGAGTTCATATGAAGGAGCTTTATTCATTATATCGCAACATTTGTATTAATAAAGTTTGGAGATGTATGGGAAAGGAAATGATTTAATAAAGTTTGAGGGGAGGAGTTTCGAAACAATGGTTTAAAGAAATAAGTAAAATGTAAGCATGGTGTGACTATCATCCCCCCCTCGCCTGTCCAATCAGAGTTAGTATTCTGTGAAATTGAAATATTAATGGGTGGTACATGGCTATAGAAAGGTATAATTGAGGTAGGTTAGTTAGTTAGTTAGTTAGTTAGTTAGCGCGATGCTGGGAGTGACTTTTGGTGGAAGCATTGCAGAGCTCGGGATGCTGTCAGTGCTGGGGTGGTGCTGATGCAGTGAGACGCTGATGAAGAAAATCGAATACAGAACCATCTACTTAATTTAATTGGGTTAGAAAGAAGATCGCGGAAGAACCACGAGGAGGAAGAGAGTGTCAGAGAGGGGTGCGACGCAGTTGTCGGTATTTAGAGAGGTGAAATATCCTGTCCTGATTCCTGTCCTGAAGTCTTTGTCTCCTGATCTATCCCGGGGGACCCTTACCAGCCCTTTGGACAGAGGGTTTGGTCTTCACACCATACTTGGTAATTATAAAATTCATCATATTGATAGATGCTCTTATCTCTCTGTCCTCTTCTTTCTGAGCATAGTTATTGTGTGGATCTGAATTGCTAAATGCATATCTGAAACTTGATTGAATTGACACTCTTGCGAATGAGGGTGTTTGTACTGAAACGTTTGAGATGGTTCACAAGCAATTAATTTAGATAAAGATTTAAAACTTCCCCAGTCTGTGATTATTTCATTTAATCAAGAAATGTTTTATAAGTTATGTTAATTATCACCATCAACTAGTTCCAAATAATGGTCCATTGACCAGAGGAAAGAACTAATTGATCAGTGAAAGGTTTAGTTAGAGAAAGAAATAACTAGATCTTGAAGTACGAGAAGCATAAACTAAAGTTCCGGCGGTCTACTTGCTGTTTTTGTGGAAGTAGTTATATGGGCCCAGGTGTGTATATGGTAGTGGAGTATCTGTTGTTAGTACAGCGCTGGATCAGCACTTCCTGGTTTGGAGTGTTGACAGCCAATCAGAGTGAAGCTCGTGCCTGGGAGGGTTCGCAAATCCTCCTCGGTGCACAGATATCGATATTTGTATTTTTTTTATTTCTCAGGAACTACTGAACGGATTTACACAATTTTAAAACAATCACGCTTTCTAGACCAAGACCTACCTTTTTGCCAAATTCGGTGTAATTCTGTTCAGCAGTTCCGGCTGTAGCTTTGTCTAAAGTTTCCTATGTAAATTAGCATGGAGAAAACGCGTTTTGGGACCTCCCTTTTTTCTCGGCCCCCAGTTGATGAATCACCCCGACACTTTCAAGACAGGAGCTGACCGGAGTGCCCCATTAGTTTTGAAAATTTCACGAAGATTCGTCAACCGGCGCCAAAGATATTGGCAAATCAAAAAATGATTTTCCTATGGAAACTAGGTCCTAACTATAACTACCTACTGGCGACCGCCAGTAGGTAATATATATTCACTGAAAAAACCATAGGTTTCAGGGACGTTATAGTTAGAAATTATCATTTAAAAAACCTTAGAAATTCACTGAAAAAACCACAGGTTTCAGGGACATTATAGTTAGTTGGACATTTCACTTGTACAAAACCAGAGAAATTCAGCCGTTATAGTTAGTTGAGCTAACTATAACTTGCGCCCCTGCAATGCACTGCTGATGACATCACATATTACATCATTCATGACATGGTCAGTGACATCACTGATGACATCACTGATGACATCTCAAATGACATTACTGATGACATCATCCAGTGACTGTGTATTTCTGTAAAGTTTAAATATGTTTTATATATATCTATGCCAAGGTGTATTGAAGTATGAGTGGGTGTATGAGTGTCTGAATGGATGATTTAGTAGGTGCGTGACTGACTGTTTAAGTGAGTGATTAAACGTGTCTTACTGAATGCATGGATTAGTGACTAAACTGTGTGAATGTCTGTATCAGTCTGTCAGTTGGTGTGTAAGCAGCTGCATGGGTTGGTGAGTAGCTACATGAGTGTCTATATGGGTTATTGATTGGTTGTCTGAGTATCTGTACGGGTGTCTGAGTGTCTGTGTGGGTGGGTGGGGGTATGTGACTCTGTGCATAGATGTGTGAGTGTGTGATTCACTGGGTGTATGGGTTCAACAGTGCATCTGTGAAGGGCTGTATGGGTGGGTGAGTGTGTGTATGGGTGTGTCAGTGAGTGAATGGATGTCTCAGTGGTACAAGTGTGAGTAACTACATATTTGAAAGGCAGTATATGTGAGTGTTGGAGTATATAAATGACTATATGTGAGAGTGAGTGATTATGAGAGTGGCTGTATAGATGAGTGTGATCTTGTATCAGTGATTGTATAAGAGAGTAAGTATGTGTTAGTATCTGTATGAATAAGTGAGGTGGTGTGTGTATAACTGTACAGGTGAGTAAATGGGAGTGTGATTGATTCTTTGCATGACTGAGTAGGTGTGTGAGTAACTCTATGGATGAGTGGCAGTGTGTGAGTGTCTGTATAGGTGTATGAGTGCATATGATAGTGCTATATAGCATGTATGAGTGGCTGTATGGGTGAATGAGTGGATGTGTGTGTAGACCTAGGAATCAGTGAGTGGGTATGTAGTAACTGGTATTGGTGTGTCTATGGTTTCGAAAATGGTAGTCTGTATTTTAGAGTGGGTATATCAAAGGTTATATTAGGGTGTGAGGAGGTGCATCAGATTATCACGTGGATGATGTCATCAGTGATATCATCAGTGATGTCATCAGTGATGTCACTGACCATGTGATGAATGATGTAATATGTGACATCATCAGCAGTGCATTGCGGGGGCGTGAGTTATAGTTAGCTCAACTACCTATAACAGCCGAATTTCTCTGGTTTTGTACGAGTGAAATGTCCAACTAACTATAACGTCCCTGAAACCTGTGGTTTTTACAGTAAATTTCTAAGGTTTTTTAAATGCTAATTTGTAATATAACGTCCCTGAAACCTATGTTTTTTTCAGTGAATTTCAAAGGTTTTTTAAATGCTAATTTCTAACAATAACGTCCCTGAAACCTGAATAGGGCAGGGGGATTAAAACTACCTCTAACTCAGAGGTGCAGAAAGAGGCAAGAGAAGTGCAGAAAGAAGCAACAGAGGTACAGAAAGACGCAAGAGTGGTGCAGAAAGAGGGAAGAGAGGTGTAGAAAGAAGCAAGAGAGTTGCACAAAGAGGGAAGAGGGGTGCAGAAAGAGGCAGGAGAGGTGCAGAAAGAAGCAACAGAGGTGCCAAAAGAGGCAAGAGAGGTGCAGAAAGAAGCAAGTGAAGTACAGAAAGAGGCAACAGAGGTGCAGAAAGATGCAAGAGAGGTGCAGAAACAAGCAAGAGAAGTACAGAAAGAGGCAAGAGAATTGTTGAAAGAAGCAACAGAGGTTTAGAAAGAACCAAAAGAAGTGCAAAAGAGGCAAGTGAGGTGCAGAAAGAAGCAAGAGCAGTGCAGAAAGAACCAACAGAGGTGCAAAAAGAGGCAAGAGGGGTACAGAAAGCGGCAGGAGAGGTGCAGAAAGAGGCAAGAGAGGTACAGAAAGCGGCAGGAGGGGTGCAGAAAGAAGCAAGTGAGGTGCAGAAAGAGGCAAGAGAGGTGCAGAAACAGGCAAGAGAGGTGCAGAAACAGGCACGAGAAGTGTAGAAAGAGGCAAGAGAATTGCTGAAAGAAGCAACAGAGGTGTAGAAAGAAGCAAGAAAAGTGCAGAAAGAGGCACGTGAGATGCAGAAACAGGCAAGAAACGTACAGAAAGAGGGAAGACGAGTGCAGAAAGAGACAACAGGGGTGCAGAAAGAAGCAAGACAGGTGCAGAAAGAAGCAACGAAGGTGCAGAAGGAGGCAAGAGAACTGTAGAAAGAGGCAAGAGAGTTGCAGAAACAGGCAAAAGAGGTACAGAAAGAGGGAACAGAGGTGCAGACAGAGGCAAGAGAGGTGCAGAAACAGGTAAAAGGGGTGCAGAAAGAGGCAAGAGGGGTGCAGAAATTTGCAAGAGAGGTGCCGAAAGATGCAAGAGCAGTGTAAAAGTACCAACAGAGGTTCAAAAAGAGGCAAGTGAGATACAGGAGGAGGCAAGAGAACTGCAGAAAGAGGTAAGAGAGTTGCAGAAACAGGCAAAAGGGTGCAGAAAGAGGGAACAGGTGGGCAGACTGAGGCAAGAGAGGTACAGAAAGAGGGAAGAGGGGTGCAGAAAAAGGCAAGAGGGATGCAGAAATTTAGAACAGAGGTGCAGGAAGAAGCCAGAGCAGTGCAGAAAGAACCAACAGAGGGGCAGAAAGAGGCAAGAGGGGTACAGAAAGAGGCAAGTGAAGTGCAGAACGAAGCAAAAGAGGTGCAGAAAAAACCAACAGAGGTGGAAAAAGAGGCAAGAGGGGTACAGAAAGGGGTAGGAGAAGTGCACAAAGAGGCAAGAGGGGTACAGAAAGAGGCACGGAGGGTGCATAAAGAGACAAGACAGGTGAATAAAGAAGGAACAGAGGTACAGAAAGAGGCAAGAGTGGTGCAGAAAGAGGAAAGAGAGGTATAGAAAGAGGCAAGAGAGTTGCACAAAGAGGGAAGAGGAGTGCAGAAACAGGCAAAAGGGGTGCAGAAAGAAGCAAGTGAGGTGCAGAAAGAGGCAAGAGAGGTACAGAAAGAAGCAAGAGAGTTACAGAAAGAGGCACGTGAAGTGCAGAAGGAGGCAAGAGAACTGCAGAAAGAGGCAATAGAGGTGCAGAAAGAGGCAAGTGAGGTGCAGAAAGAAGCAAGATAAGTGCCGAAAAAAGCAACAGAAGTGCAGAAAGAGGGAAGAGGGTGGAGAGAGATGCAAGAGGGGTGCAGAAAGAAGCAAGACAGGTGCAGAAAGAAACAAAAGAAGTGCAGAAAGAAGGAACAGAGGTGCAGAAAGAGGCAAAAAGGGTGCAGAAAGACATGAGGGGTACAGAAAAAGGCAAGAGAGGTGCAGAAAGAGGGAAGAAGGGTGCAGAAAGAGGCAAGAGGGGTACAGAAAGAAGCAAATGAGGTGCAGGAAGAGGCAACAGACATGCAGAAAGAGGCAAACGAGGTGCAGAAAGTAGAAGAGATTTGCAGAAAGAGGCAAGAGAAGTGTAGAAAAAGAAAGAAATGTGTAGAAAGAAGCAACAGAAATGCAGAAAGAGGCAAGAGAGGCGCAGAAGGAAGCAACAGTGGCTTGCACACCATTAGTACCAATTTAACACCCACATTTAGCAATAAGTAACAGGTGACCATTCTAGGTTTGCAAAGGGCCTTCCACCACTCTGTAACACTTGTCGCTGCATTTTTGGTAACGTTTGAGCCGTTTGAGCTAGAAACAAGGCTGTTTTTGTTCAAATCTGCAGATTAGGGAGCAGATGATGAATTATGTGGGTAAAGCAGAAAATGTATAATTGTGCGAAAATCGGTGCAGCCAAACAGTCGCATAATTTCAGTGGCCCTGCTTATACCTCTGACTAGGTCCACAAGTGCTCCTCAGTGATTACTTCTTTTTTTGACTCACTGAGTTCATAGTTGAGCTTCTATGGAAACGAGGAAGACTAAACCTGACGTTACCACTCCACAACACAGACTACCATACCACATAATTACTCTCCATAACACATAATCCCACTCTACATAATTCCTATACACTAAATACCACATACTTTCTATACACATAATTTCACTGCACAACATACCACATAATTCCACTACACACAACGTACATCCACTCCACTCCAAAAAACATTAGTAAAAAACTTTTACATTTACAATGTTAATAGCTCTAATTCTCGCAAATGTGAAACCTATTACATTGCAAACACTTCTTTAACTAGTAGTCACGTTTGCAGAGTGGTGGAGAAAGGGTGCTGGGCTCCGACCAGCGCCCAGGAATTCCACTGCGTAGGACTTACAGGAGGTACCAGGAGGGCTTCTTGGCCCCCAAAGTCCCTCAGCAGTAAATTGGACTTCATCCCCATCCCGTAGTCTGCCAGGAGGCGCGTTTGCAGAGTGGTGGAGAAAGGGGGGCATGGCCTCCGAAGACATCTTAGCAATCCCACTGTGTGGGACTTACTGGAGGTAACAAGAGGGGTAATTGGCCCCCAAGGACATCCTTGGGGGCCAACTACCCCTCCTATTACCTCCAGTAAGTCCCACACAGCAGGATTGCTAAGTTCTCATAGCAGGCCACGGCCCCTTTGCCCACCACTCTGCAAACGCGCTCCCTGGCACGCTCTTGGATGGGGATTGAAGTCCCCTTCGCTGCTTGGGGTCCTTTAGGGGCCAACTAGCCTACCTCTTATATCCAGTGAGCCCCACACAGTGGGATTGCTGAGAGGTGGACAAAGGCCACGCCCCCTTTCCCCACCACTCTGCAAACACGCCTCCTGGCGCGTTCTAAGTTGGGGTATTAAGTCCCCTACATTCCCGAGGGTCCCTGTGGGCCAACTAGCCCACCAGGTACCGCCAGTAAGCGCCACACACCTGGATTGCTGAGAGTGGTCTGAGGCCACGCCCCCTTTTTAAACCACTCTGCAAACTCGGCTCCTGCCGCACTGCTGCTTGGGGGATGAAGTCCACTTGTGTCCTGAGGTCCTCAGGACACAAGAGGACCTCATCGCCCCACCAGCAGTGCGCCAAGAGGCGTGTTTGCAGAGTGCTGTAAAAGGGCCGTGGCCTCGGACCACCTCTCTGCAATCCAGCTGTGTGACGCTTACTGGAGGTACCTGGTGTGCTAGTTGGCCCCAGGGACCCTCAGTATTCAAGGGGACTTAATTCCCCAAGTTAGAACGCGCCAGGAGGTGCGTTTGCAGAGTGGTGCAGGGAGGGGCGGGCCTCCGTCGAGATGCCAGCTTTTTTAAAAATATATTTTTAGAAGGGGGCCTGTGTGGCCCCCCTTCTTTTATTATTTTGGGGCCCTGGGGACCCCATCCCCAGGGCCTCACCCTTTTAAAACAAAAACAAACGGTAAGGGGGCCACGCGGCCCCCCTCCTGAGGCCGATTTCGGCCCCGGGGACCCCATCCCCTGGGGCATGGCCTCCTTTTTTTAATATATATTTATAGGGAAGGGGGGCCGTGTGGCCCCCTTCCCTGGGCCACTTTTGGCCCCGGGGACCCCATCCCCCGGGGCATGGCCTCTTTTTTAAAAATATCTATAGGGAAGGGGGGCCATGTGGCCCCCCTTCCCTGGGCCACTATTGGCCCCGGGGATCTTGGCCATTATTTAAATGATTTTTATTTGAGGAGGGGGGTTGAGTGGCCCCCCTCCCCAGGCCGATTTTGGCCCCGGGGACCCCATCCCCTGGTGCCCGGCCACTCTTTTTTTTTTAAATAAAGGGAGGGGGGCCGCGTGGCCCCCCTCCCGGGCCACTTCTGGCCCCGGGGACCCCATCCCCAGGGCTGGCCCTTAGCGTTGGAGACCATGGGGGGAGCCCCAATGCCCCCACGGTCCCTGCCGGCTCCCCGCCTCCTGCGGGAGCCGGCATTGCTTTTGAGCAAGGGGAGCTGCTAACATGCAGCTCCCCTTGCCCAAAAGCAATTCTGCTTTGCTTCGTTGAATCAAGAGCAGGTTTCCTGCTCTTGCTTCAACGAAGCAAAGCAGAGTTTGCTATGACAGGGCGGGAGCTGTGCTCCCGCCCTGCCATAGCATACGGCAATGTCCTGGGGGTGGGCACCCCGGGACATTGCAGGAGCCGGCCCTGGTGGGTGGCGGTCGCCAGGGCCTTCGAGGGCTCCAGGAGGGGGGCCGTGGCCCCCCCTCCCTACATTTTCAAAGCCCCGGGGAGGTGGTGGTCCCCGGGGATTGGGGGGCCCACGAGGCCCCCCCTCATTAATAATGGAAGCCCCGGGGAAGTTGTGGTCCCCGGGGCTTGAGGGGCCTGGGACGGGGTCCTGCGGGCCCGGGGATGCTTCCCCTGCGCCTCTGGGCCCGGGAGTCCCGGCTGGGTCCAGGGGCCCCTCCGGGCCCTGGGTCGGGTGCTCCAGCCCTGGGCCCTGCCCCCGGCCTGCCTCTATGCCAAGGGCCCGGGACAGGGGTCCGTCGGTCCCATGCAGACCTCCCCCGCTTCGCCTGCTTTTCGAGGTGTCTGCGGACCCTGGGTCGGAGGGCCCGTCGGCGCCCCCCCTCGCAGCCCCCATGGCTGGGGCCCAGCTGGGGCCCTGGACCTCTGGTCCCCCATGCCCGGCACCCACTCACTCTTTCGTTGGGGCACAGAGCGACCAGATGGCTTCCCTTTCGTGCCCGGCCATCTGGTCGCACCTTTCCCCTCGGCCATCTGGTCGCACCTATCCCCTCGGCCATCTGGTCGCACCCAATGCTTTCCTATGGGGTGACCAGATGGCCGGGCTTCCCTGGAAGTCCCGATGAGGGCTCATTTGCCTCCCCGATCCCAGCGAGGGTTCCAGGAGGTCGGGTACTTTTGCGCCTTGGGTCCCCTCTGTCACCTCGTGTGCACGGATTACAAGAAAGG